>JAAAWM010012118.1:0-180206 GCA_036873465.1 Thinopyrum obtusiflorum | reverse complement strand
CGCTTTGGTTCTACTGTTTTAGATTTGTTCCTAGAGAAATTTAGTTGAGAGTTGACAGTAGCAACTATGCGGACTGGGTCCGTAAACTGAGGATTGTCCTCATTGCTGTGCAGAAGGATTATGTCCTTAATGCACCGCTCAGTGTGCTGAACCTCGAGCGTCGTTTGTGGATGTTGTGAACATCTGACATACACGTTTTGATGACTACGTGATAGTTCAGTGCGTAATGTTAAACGGTTTAGAATTGAGGCACCGAAGACATTTTGAAACATCGCAGAACATATGAGATGTTCCAAGAGCTGAAATTGGGATTTCAGGCTCGTGCCCACGTCAAGAGGTATGAGACCTCCGACAAGTTTCTTAGCCTGCAAACTAAGGGAGAAAAGCTCAATCGTTGAGCATGTGCTCAGATTGTCTGAGTACTACAATCACTTGAATCGAGTGGGAGTTAATCTTCCATATGAGATAGTGATGGTTTTCCAAAGTCACTGCCACCAAGCTACTAGAGCTTCGTGATGAACTATAACATATCAGGGATAGATATGATGATCCTTGAGCTATTCGCGATGTTTGACACCGCGAAAGTAGAAATCAAGTAGGAGCATCAATTGTTGATGGTTAGTAAAACCACTAGTTTCAAGAAGGGCAAGGACAAGAAGGGATACTTCATGAAACGGCAAATCAGTTGCTGCTCTAGTGAAGAAACCCAAGGTTGAACCCAAACCCGAGACTAAGTGCTTCTGTAATGAGGGGAACGGTCACTGAAGCAGAACTACCCTAGATACTTGGTAGATGAGAAGGCTGGGAAGGTCGACAGAAGTATATTGGATATACATTATATTAATGTGTACTTTACTAGTACTCCTAGTGGCACCAGGGTATTAGATACTGGTTCGGTTGCTAAGTGTTAGTAACTCGAAATAAAAGCTGCGGAATAAATGGAGACTAGCTAAAGGTGAGATGACGATATGTGTTGGAAGTGTTTCCAAGGTTGATGTGATCAAGCATCGCATGCTCCATCGAGATTGGTGTTAAACCTAAATAATTTGGTGTTTGTGTTGAGCATAGACATGATTGGATTATGTTTATCGCAATACGGTTATTCATTTAAGGAGAATAATGGTTACTCTGCTTATTTGAATAATACCTTCAATGGTCTTGCACCTAAAATGAATGGTTTATTGAATCTCGATCGTAGTGATACACATGTTCATGCCAAAAGATATAAGATAGTGATGATAGTACCACATACTTGTGGCACTGCCATTTGAGTCATATTGGTATAAAACGCATGAAGAAGCTCCATGTTGATGGATCTTTGGACTCACTCGTTTTTGAAAAGATTGAGACATGCGAACCATGTCTGTTGGTATATATGCATGAAGAAACTCCATGCAGATGGGTCGTTTGGACTCACTTGATTTTGAATCACTTGAGACATGCAAATCATACCACATGGGCAAGATGACTGAAAGGCCTCGTTTTCAGTGAGATGGAACAAAAGAGCAACTTGTTGGAAGTAATACATTTGATGTGTGCAATCCAATGAGTGCCGAGGCACGCAGTGAATATTGTTATGCTCTTACTTCACAGATGATTTAAGTAGATTCTAAGTATATTTACTTGATGAAACACAAGTCTGAAATATTGAAAGGTTCAAGTAATTTCAGAGTGAAGTTGAAGATCATCGTGACAAGAGGATAAAATTTCTATGATATGATCATAGAGATAAATATCTGAGTTACGAGTTTGGTACACAATTAAGACATTGTGGAAATTGTTTCATGACTAATACCGCCTGGAACACCATAGTGTGATGGTGTGTCCGAACATCATAGCTGCACCCTATTGGATATGGTGCATACCATGATGTCTCTTATCGAATTAACACTATCGTTTATGGGTTAGGCATTAGACACAACCGCATTCACTTTAATAGGGCACCACACAATTCCATTAAGATGACACCGTATGAACCCCCCCCCCCCCCCCCCCCCCCCCCCCCCCCCCCCCCCCCCCCCCCCCCCCCCCCCCCCCCCCCCCCCCCCCCCCCCCCCCCCCCCCCCCCCCCCCCCCCCCCCCCCCCCCCCCCCCCCCCCCCCCCCCCCCCCCCCCCCCCCCCCCCCCCCCCCCCCCCCCCCCCCCCCCCCCCCCCCCCCCCCCCCCCCCCCCCCCCCCCCCCCCCCCCCCCCCCCCCCCCCCCCCCCCCCCCCCCCCCCCCCCCCCCCCCCCCCCCCCCCCCCCCCCCCCCCCCCCCCCCCCCCCCCCCCCCCCCCCCCCCCCCCCCCCCCCCCCCCCCCCCCCCCCCCCCCCCCCCCCCCCCCCCCCCCCCCCCCCCCCCCCCCCCCCCCCCCCCCCCCCCCCCCCCCCCCCCCCCCCCCCCCCCCCCCCCCCCCCCCCCCCCCCCCCCCCCCCCCCCCCCCCCCCCCCCCCCCCCCCCCCCCCCCCCGCCATAAAATCCGAGAGGATCCATGTATGAAAACAAAGTATAGACTTTGAGAGCACTACTTGATGGTCGTAAGGCTGTTGAGGTAAATGGATCTTTAAGAAGAATACGGACATGGACGGTAATGTTGCCGTCTATGAAGCTCGACTTGTGGCAAAGAGTATTTCCACAAGTTCAAGGAGTTGACTACGATGAGATTTTCTCATCCGTAGCGGTGCTTAAGTCCGTCGGAATCATGTTAGCATTATCTGCATTTGTGAAATCTAGCAGATGGATGTCAAAACAAGTTTCCTTACCAGTTTTCGTAAGGAAAGGTTGTATGTGATACAATCAGAAAGTTTTTGTCGATCCTAAGGATGCTAAAAGGTATGCTAGCTCCAGCGATCCTTCTAAGGACTGGAGTAAGCATCTCGGAGTTGGAATGTACACTTTGATGAGATGATCAAAGATTTTGGATTTATACAAAGTTTATTAGAAACTTGTATTTACAATAAAGTGAGTGGGAGCGCTACAACATTTCTGATAAGTATATGTGAATGACATATTGTTGATCCGAAATGATGTAAAATTTCTGGAAAGCATAAAGGGTTGTTTGAAAGGAGTTTTTCAAAGGAAGACCTGGATAAAGCTGCTTACACATTGGGCATCAAGATCTATAGAGATAGATCAAGACGCTTGATGATACTTTCAAAGAACGCACACCTTGACATGATTTTGAAAGAGTTCAAATAGATCAGCAAAGAAGGAGTTCTTGGCTGTGTTACAAGGTGTGAGTATTGAGTAAGACTCAAGACCTGACCACAGCAGAAGAAAGAGAAAGGACGAAGGTCGTCCCCTATGCTTCAGACGTAGGCTCTACAGTATGCTATGCTGTGTACCGCACATGAAGTGTGCCTTGCCATGAGTTGGTCAAGGGGTACAATAGTGATCCGGGAATGGATCACATGACAGCGGTCGAACTTATCCTTAGTATCTACTGGACTAAGGAATTTTCTCGATTATGGAGGTGAAAAGGAGTTCGTCGTAAAGGGTTACGTCGATGCGAACTTTGACACTAATCCGGATGGCTCTGAGTAGTAAACCGGATTCGTATAGTAGAACAATTATTTGAAATGGCTCCAAATAGCGCGTGGTAGCATCCACAAGATGACATAGATATTCATAAAGCACACACGGATCTGAAAGGTTCAGACCCGTTGACTAATAACCTCTCTCACAAGCATAACATGATCAAACCAGAACTCATTGAGTGTTAATCACATAGAGATGTGAACTAGATTGTTGACTCTAGTAAACTCTTGGGTGTTTGGTCACATGGTGATGTGACCTGTCAGTGTTAATCACATGGTGATGTGAACTCCCCCCCCCCCCCCCCCCCCCCCCCCCCCCCCCCCCCCCCCCCCCCCCCCCCCCCCCCCCCCCCCCCCCCCCCCCCCCCCCCCCCCCCCCCCCCCCCCCCCCCCCCCCCCCCCCCCCCCCCCCCCCCCCCCCCCCCCCCCCCCCCCCCCCCCCCCCCCCCCCCCCCCCCCCCCCCCCCCCCCCCCCCCCCCCCCCCCCCCCCCCCCCCCCCCCCCCCCCCCCCCCCCCCCCCCCCCCCCCCCCCCCCCCCCCCCCCCCCCCCCCCCCCCCCCCCCCCCCCCCCCCCCCCCCCCCCCCCCCCCCCCCCCCCCCCCCCCCCCCCCCCCCCCCCCCCCCCCCCCCCCCCCCCCCCCCCCCCCCCCCCCCCCCCCCCCCCCCCCCCCCCCCCCCCCCCCCCCCCCCCCCCCCCCCCCCCCCCCCCCCCCCCCCCCCCCCCCCCCCCCCCCCCCCCCCCCCCCCCCCCCCCCCCCCCCCCCCCCCCCCCCCCCCCCCCCCCCCCCCCCCCCCCCCCCCCCCCCCCCCCCCCCCCCCCCCCCCCCCCCCCCCCCCCCCCCCCCCCCCCCCCCCCCCCCCCCCCCCCCCCCCCCCCCCCCCCCCCCCCCCCCCCCCCCCCCCCCCCCCCCCCCCCCCCCCCCCCCCCCCCCCCCCCCCCCCCCCCCCCCCCCCCCCCCCCCCCCCCCCCCCCCCCCCCCCCCCCCCCCCCCCCCCCCCCCCCCCCCCCCCCCCCCCCCCCCCCCCCCCCCCCCCCCCCCCCCCCCCCCCCCCCCCCCCCCCCCCCCCCCCCCCCCCCCCCCCCCCCCCCCCCCCCCCCCCCCCCCCCCCCCCCCCCCCCCCCCCCCCCCCCCCCCCCCCCCCCCCCCCCCCCCCCCCCCCCCCCCCCCCCCCCCCCCCCCCCCCCCCCCCCCCCCCCCCCCCCCCCCCCCCCCCCCCCCCCCCCCCCCCCCCCCCCCCCCCCCCCCCCCCCCCCCCCCCCCCCCCCCCCCCCCCCCCCCCCCCCCCCCCCCCCCCCCCCCCCCCCCCCCCCCCCCCCCCCCCCCCCCCCCCCCCCCCCCCCCCCCCCCCCCCCCCCCCCCCCCCCCCCCCCCCCCCCCCCCCCCCCCCCCCCCCCCCCCCCCCCCCCCCCCCCCCCCCCCCCCCCCCCCCCCCCCCCCCCCCCCCCCCCCCCCCCCCCCCCCCCCCCCCCCCCCCCCCCCCCCCCCCCCCCCCCCCCCCCCCCCCCCCCCCCCCCCCCCCCCCCCCCCCCCCCCCCCCCCCCCCCCCCCCCCCCCCCCCCCCCCCCCCCCCCCCCCCCCCCCCCCCCCCCCCCCCCCCCCCCCCCCCCCCCCCCCCCCCCCCCCCCCCCCCCCCCCCCCCCCCCCCCCCCCCCCCCCCCCCCCCCCCCCCCCCCCCCCCCCCCCCCCCCCCCCCCCCCCCCCCCCCCCCCCCCCCCCCCCCCCCCCCCCCCCCCCCCCCCCCCCCCCCCCCCCCCCCCCCCCCCCCCCCCCCCCCCCCCCCCCCCCCCCCCCCCCCCCCCCCCCCCCCCCCCCCCCCCCCGCTGCTGGACGGAGTCTTCCCCAACCTCTCCTTCTCCCCTTGCTGGATCAAGGTGTGGGAGACGTCACCGGGCTGCATGTGTGTTGAACACGGAGGTGCCGTCCGTTCGGCACTAGGATCATCGGTGATTTGGATCACGGCGAGTACGACTCCATCAACCCCGTTCACTTGAACGCTTCCGCTTAGCGATCTACAAGGGTATGTAGATGCACTCTCCTTCCCTCGTTGCTAGATTACTCCATAGATTGATCTTGGTGTTGCGTAGAAAATTTTGAATTTCTGCTACGTTCCCCAACAATATTGACAACATAGCATGGATTTACAATGACGGTTAGCGTAAAAATTGATAAAGATGGTCACTCCTATTTTAATGCGGACCTTTGGAGAAAAATGTCTAAGTGTTATGAACTGAAAGCTGGCAATAAAATTCTAGTGCGTGCATCACATCCTGGTCTAATTAACATGGATGTTTAGTTCCCCAACATCATCAGCCGATCAAAGTGTGATCGAGGTTAGTGTCCTTTCAACTTTCTCCATGCTGTAATATTACTTAGCAAAATCAGGGTATTTGTTCTGAATAATTGATCACTATTTAAGCAACCAATTGAGATTTCATTTTCTGACTCCGTTCCTAGGCAGTAACAAATTCTATTTACAAATTTATGCGCACTATATATTCTTCTGCCATGTTCTGAATAAATAATACCTTTCCACCTTTTAAGCAGGATATGTCTGATGCATAGTGAATGATCTGTATGTTACTAAGCCTACCAAATTTCACTGGAAGGACTTGAAGCGTGTCATAAACTTTGTTGATAATCTGACAGAGATAGCATAGCGTATGAATGCTGGATTTTGGATGGGATTAATTATACCTATGGTGCACACATTGAACAAGACCAATTGCGTGCACAAAACATAGGTAAACTATATATATATATATATTCAACAATATGTTACAATTGGTTTTTATTCTACATTTCAACGGAAATTGCCTGCTCTAGCAGTTCCTGGATCGATTTCTTGGCGTGGTCGAATTACACTTGTGCCTGCTAATAACGCCAAAGTGATTGCAAGGTACTGCATTTCCCGCAGAAATAGAACCATTCAAATTAACAAGTTCTCGCTTGTCGTGGCAATGCATCCATATTGGAAAATTGGAGACACTGTTCTACTCATGCTCTACCAAGGCACAGGAGGCCTCTTCCTTTTCACTGACGAGATGCCGAGTCACCGTGATCAAGCTACTTCCAGTGGATAGTTGTGGTTGTTGTCCCTCAGCCTCTTAAAATGTGCAAGCTGTTACTATGTTAAGTATGTAGATATGGACCATATGGTTGTTGGCCCTTAGCCTCTTAAATTGTGATAGTTGTTACTATGTTAAGTATGTAGATATGGACCACATGGTTGTCAAAACCGTGTTACGAAGATCCTCCTTTTGTCGAATAGTGTAACCACTATATATATGTTACTCAAATGCTGTTACCCAAGTTCTTAAATTTTCATGGAAAGTATTAGTATCGTACACAGTTAAGTGAGTTTAAGCGTGTATCCGATGTCCAAAAGGCATTTGCATATTAACTGTCCATATTGCAAATTCACACACATGTTAACATATGGAAACGTATGTGTAACTTACTAATCATCGCACACGAGTACTCGCAGAAGCATCATGTGCGATACTCCTAGCCACCGCAAACAACTAGTTTGCATTTTTCAAAGTTTTTTGTACACACAAAATCGCACACGAACTAACTGTATTAACAGTCTGTGTTATAATTTATCATCGCAAACAGTTCATCCGAGTCGGCTACTTTCCAAGTATCACACACATCTTGTTTACATGACTCATTTGTGTTCTTTTGGCTCATCGCAGACAGTTCATCCATGTAAACTATATGCCGCATATCACACACATCTTGTTAAGTTGAACCGTTTCTGTTGTCTTCCCTAACCAAAAACAGTTCATCCGAGTGAACTGTATGTCATATATCACACACACCTTGATCTGGCTAACCGTTTCTGTTGCACTCCCTAATAGCAAAGAATTCATCGGAGTGAACTATATGCCGTATATCGCACACACATTGATATGGCTGCCCGTGTCTATTGTTCCGCCTCATCGCAAACAGTTCGAATGGATTAACCATGTGCCCTGCATCGCACACGCAACTAAAATCTGAACCGTGTTTGATGGCTCCACCATTGCAAACGTTTTGCACCTTTTTTGATGGTTTTTACACCAACGTTTGCGATTAATGCATCGCACACAGTTTCGTCAAAGGGTCTCTGATCGTAGTGTCGCGTTAGCAGCATCCTGCAGTACTAACGTGCATGACCGTTGACTCACTTACTGGTGGGTCCCAGGTCCGCGATCTCTCTCCTATCCATCGTCTAACCTTTAGACGCACGGGCACACACGAAGAGCGGCGCTAGCTTGCTGTGGAGTTATTATAACTAAAAAAGCTTGGAAAATAGAAGAATCGCCTAGAACAAGAGATGTTGTGGCTGGTCAAGACGGAGCTAACCACACCTATCCACCGTGCCATGTTAGCATGATGATGCTGTGTGGCTAGTGGGGTGTTTTTGACCGACTGGCTGGGTCCCGAGGTTGAACCATAGGTAGTACGTCTGATAGTGTATATTTTTACGCGCACATTTTTCCTCCGTGCCGAGACATGGCACACCCTGCCGTGCGGTTTTCTGGTACTCCCGGGTGGTGCACACATATTTTCTTCCTTGCCGAGGCGTGCGATGCCCTACCGCGCGTTTTTAGGGTCCTCCTCGGTCGTAGCGCCAAAGCAAGTAAATGAGTCGTCAAATCACAGAAGACCACCTTTCCCGCCGAGTACATCCGTGAAGCATGGTGGCTAGCTAGTTGGGCTAGTGGGATCGATTAGCTAGGCCGCTGCCACATTTGTTTTTCACCCCTTTTTTATCTCCTTGCCGGCAGGTAAATTTAAATATCCACCGTGGCGTTGATCTGGTCTTTGGGTGTGGTAGGTGCAGCAGAATTTTAAATTTTTTGATTGAAGGGAGCAGGCATGGCAACAATTAGTCTAGATGACTCTGGTTGTAAAACCCACTACTCCCTAATGTGAAAAGTCGTCAACTGATGTTTCCCCGTGGTGAAAACCAAAAGATTCACCCCGCTCCTCGGCTGGCTCCCTCCGCCTTCCCGTAGATTGCATTGCCTTTCAGCCGTTTCGCCCCCTTTGCTTCATCTCCCCATTGCTTCCCCCCCCCCCCCCCCCCCCCCCCCCCCCCCCCCCCCCCCCCCCCCCCCCCCCCCCCCCCCCCCCCCCCCCCCCCCCCCCCCCCCCCCCCCCCCCCCCCCCCCCCCCCCCCCCCCCCCCCCCCCCCCCCCCCCCCCCCCCCCCCCCCCCCCCCCCCCCCCCCCCCCCCCCCCCCCCCCCCCCCCCCCCCCCCCCCCCCCCCCCCCCCCCCCCCCCCCCCCCCCCCCCCCCCCCCCCCCCCCCCCCCCCCCCCCCCCCCCCCCCCCCCCCCCCCCCCCCCCCCCCCCCCCCCCCCCCCCCCCCCCCCCCCCCCCCCCCCCCCCCCCCCCCCCCCCCCCCCCCCCCCCCCCCCCCCCCCCCCCCCCCCCCCCCCCCCCCCCCCCCCCCCCCCCCCCCCCCCCCCCCCCCCCCCCCCCCCCCCCCCCCCCCCCCCCCCCCCCCCCCCCCCCCCCCCCCCCCCCCCCCCCCCCCCCCCCCCCCCCCCCCCCCCCCCCCCCCCCCCCCCCCCCCCCCCCCCCCCCCCCCCCCCCCCCCCCCCCCCCCCCCCCCCCCCCCCCCCCCCCCCCCCCCCCCCCCCCCCCCCCCCCCCCCCCCCCCCCCCCCCCCCCCCCCCCCCCCCCCCCCCCCCCCCCCCCCCCCCCCCCCCCCCCCCCCCCCCCCCCCCCCCCCCCCCCCCCCCCCCCCCCCCCCCCCCCCCCCCCCCCCCCCCCCCCCCCCCCCCCCCCCCCCCCCCCCCCCCCCCCCCCCCCCCCCCCCCCCCCCCCCCCCCCCCCCCCCCCCCCCCCCCCCCCCCCCCCCCCCCCCCCCCCCCCCCCCCCCCCCCCCCCCCCCCCCCCCCCCCCCCCCCCCCCCCCCCCCCCCCCCCCCCCCCCCCCCCCCCCCCCCCCCCCCCCCCCCCCCCCCCCCCCCCCCCCCCATGCAAAGGTCTTTGCCGTCTGCCAGCAGACGGCAAAGCAACCATATAGGCCAGCCCAGTGCCCCCAGGTTGCACAGGTAACTAAGCATATTAGAGATAACTTGGCATATTAGAGCTAATTTAGATCATTTCGGAGGAAACAAAGCTAAGTATAGATCATTTTGGAGCTAATTAAGCTAATTATGTCATTTTGGAGGAAGATTAGTTAAGTCTAGGTCATTATGGTAAGCATTTTGGAGGAGGTAAAGCTAAGTCTAGGTCTTTATGCATTTCGTAAGCAAAACACTAGAGAAAACTTACCGTCATCACGGAGGTGAAGGACCGGTCGGGTTTGCACCAGTGCCAGACGGAGAATGACCGGTCGGGGTCGGGGTTGCGCCAGTGCGAGTCAGAGAAGGATCGATCGATGCTTGTCGGGAGGCATGCTGCACCAAAGATCATTTGCAGTGTATTGTTAGCATGATGCAATTGAAATGTGAATACTAGTAACTAATGACCATTCGAATGAAACTCACCGTGTCCGCTATACCAATCTGGGGCATCGGCGGAGGGGTCTGACCATTTTTCTCGCACACGGACTGCACATTTTGAGTTTACGAGTCAGTCATATTAGTTAGTAATGAAACGAACATTACGTGCGTCATTTGGCTAATATGCAGGAGAAACTTACCACGAGGAGCTCGTATAGGGCCCGGTGAGACGCGTCATTCCGGTTCCTCTCTGCCTCGAACAGACTAGCCGTCCTCTCCTCCAACTCCCTCTCCCTCTGCTTAGCCTGCCTATTTGCCTCCGCCAGAAGCTCCTGGGCCCTAGCCTCGATGGTGATCTCCATTAGTCATGGATGAGGCGGTATCTCAGGATCGGAGCTCGTCTAGCGCTTCTTGATCTCCCAGAGAGTTCTAGGACAATGTATGAGTCCATCCCCAATGGCTACCGAGCCATGGTACCTCCCGTCACCAGATAGCATCACGATCTCTGGATCAAAATGACTCTGGCTCAGGTTAACGTCCTCCCCTTTGCTCATCTTCCCAATGTCTCTGTACCTCATGAGCTTGTTGTGGGAGGAGATATTGGTGAAGCTCTCTGGATGATCGAGGTCATCCTCAGAGAATGCCTTAGCCTTCTTGTACGGGGTAGTATGCACTACAAAAAAAATACGCTTCCGTGACGATACATGTTTGTCACAGTAGGTCACCTTTTCTGTCATGCATGTACATCCATGACGATTTTATGACAGGATCAAGATAGTCATACTTGTGCTGTCGTAGAAGTGTTCCATGACATTACCAAAATTATCATCACAGAAGTGTCCACTTCCATGATGATAAATCGCGCGTCATAGAAGTGCTTTCGTCAAGGGTGACCGACACGTGGCATCGACCATAACGGGTCACCGTTAAGCTATCGGGTCCGGTATTCGATCCGATAACCCGTTAACAGCCCGGACCAATCGGGATTTTCCACGTGTAATGGAGGAAGCACGTGTTGGCTCACCGTTGGGACAGATGTCATCCACTCATTGGACATGAGGTGCCTACGATACGTCGACACATGGCACGGCCCAACAGAGGCCCATTCCGGTGAAAAGGCCGGCCCAACTAAAGGCCCACCATGTTTTTTCAGACACTAGTGGGCTGGCCCGTTAACAGCCTGCCATGTTTTGGGTCAAATTGAGGCCCATACCAGATCAGGCCCGCTCACAGCCTGCCGTGTTTTGGGCCAAATTACGGCCCATATCGGATCAGGCCCGTTAACAGGCCATTGTTCTTTTGGGCCCATTCTAAGACATGTTTGTATTTCAGCATGTTAAATGCCTATTTACCAGTTCGGCCCGATAATAGTTTCGGCCTGTTAGCGGCCCATGGTGCATCTGGGATGTTGTCGGCCCGGTTTAACTTTAGGCCATTTAACGACCCATGCAGAAACTGTGCTATTTCTTGTCCAAAGTAACTTTAGGCCTCTTAATGGCCCATAGTATTCGTGGATAAATTTCAGCCCAACTGGCCTATCGGCCTGTTAATGGCCCATGTAACAGTTGGGCCTAATTACAGCCCACATTGAATCCGGCCTGCTTACAGCCAATCTGATAATGGCCCGTGACACTTTTAGGCCTATGGCCCGCGTAGATACCGGCTTGCTAAAAGCCCATAATTTTATTGGGCCAAACATGCCCAAGATATATTTTGGCCTGTTAACTGCTCGTCCTATTTTGGCCAAACATGGGACTTTGGCAGTTTTGGCCTGTATTGGCCCGTGAATTTTTCGGCTCAACACTAGCCCAATCTAGGTTTTAGCCTGTTAAAAGCCCATGGCATTCTCTGGCCCAGCTGGCCAGAACTTTACTCGGCCTGTTAAAGGCGGGAAACAACTATAGTTTAGACCTACTAATGGCCCAAGATGATTATAGGCCCAGGTTTTGGCCCATATGAGTAACGGACTGGCCTGAAGACCGACAACACTGAGATCCACTGAACCTTCTGGCCTAAATTACAGCATACCAACAAGGAATAAACCTAGACTATACAATAAAGAAATTATAGCATATTACATCCCCTCGGCATCAAAGTTCGCCGCCAGTGATAATAAAGGGCAACCAGACAACAGATTACATAAACTGGGCAGGTCGCCACCAGTGGAAGTTAATAGGCGGACAAAATAATAGACAGAACCGACAACACTTCAACACAGTTCAAGAAAGGTTAGCCTGGCCCAGGAGCTGCAGCGCAAGGAGCTTAGCAACCTGATGAGACTGCGCTTCTTTGTCACTCATATCCACCAACTTAAGCTGCATAGCATCAATAAACGTCATGTACTTACGGTTAATATTGCATAGAGATTGGAGTTCCAGTCGTATTTGAGCGGAAGCATGTATTTCTGCTTGAATTTCAGACTGAAGAAGTCGAACAGATTCAGGCGGCGACTTCATCGAGCTTGTGTCACTGAGTAAGTTTGATAGTACATCAAGATGTGACTTCGTGGTTGTATCCCTATCCTCAATATGTGTTGCCTTCTCCTCTGGAATATGTGTTAGAGGGACAAACAATAGGTTCGTCTCACTATCATTGTGGCAGTTCTTCCTAGCAGTAGTGTTGTCCCCCTGAAAGAGAAACAAGTAGGTAGATAAGAGGTTTTGCACGTATAAGCATCAGCGCTATCAATTCATCTCATTTCTTTGTCAGAAATAAAGAGACACGGTTTAAAATAGCATTAACATAATAGGCATTGTGATTTCTCCGGTAGCACCACCTTCTTCAAGGACTTTGCTTGTACTCCTTCAGGTTCTGCAATCACCCTCTTCCTTTTGGATGTTTGAAACACAAGACCAACATTTGAATGGAAAAACATGGTATGACAACAAATGGAATAGGTGTTGATAATGGATGGGCATGGCATCTTCACATATATCATGAGTAAACTAAGCAGATGGCGGTGCAACGAAGCAAAAGAAATGCAAGACACCTTATGCAAGATATGTGCAAGCAATAAAACCTTGCCAAATTAGAACAGGCACCTTATTGGGTGAACAGGATAGGCCATCTTCCTTTGACTCCTTGAGCTCAGAATAGTCATTAGGATCATATTCCAAATACGAATCTATAGGTCGGGAGCATGTGGGTTTCATTGCATCCACAATGGACCTCAATACCTTGATGCCAAGTTTGTTACCCATTGAACTGTTCCGCAATATTCTTCTGATGTGCGCATTCGTATATTCATTGTGATTACGTACAATATCTGTAAAGCATGGAAACACAAATAGCAGTGAGATTTTCTTTGTAATGCAGAGGATATTGTAATATAATAGAGGCTCACTGTAAACCCTTGTGTGCTATCACTGGATTCTGATGAGAGAGCCCATGTGTGCTGTAATATGGTGAGTAGATTAATATAATCTGGCACAACTACACAAAAAATAGGCTCCCTGTTGGGGGCCCAGATGTAAGGATAGTTGGCAGATGATAGGTTCATAATATACCGTATAGAAAGTTTATTGCCAAACCATGATAACGAGAGCGCAGAGCCAGTAGGCAAATCGTAGTGTAGATAATAGGGGTACACCATAACCACCATAAATAAATCAGGAAAGCGGAACTGGCTAGAAAACATAGGGTTTTGTCGCTACTAATATGCAGCCTATCGATCACCTACAGGCCAGCTCTATTTATCTGAAGGCGCACAGCTGTTACTATCAGTTTAGTCTATCAAAGACAGTGCGGCTCCCACCATTTCCGGGGTATTATGGGAGACCAACTCGAAGTGCGAAATCATTTAGCAGAACCGGCCCAATAGAGGTGTCAACTGCAGATGTCCCTGCTCCCCTTCCTGACAAGGAACATACTATGCTTACTAAAGAAGAACATAAGAGGAACATGTTAAAGAACAGAAGAGGAAGCATATTATTGAGATTCCCCTTCTTTCTATTCAATGTTGGTTGCCCACCCATGATGAATCAGGGCGCCCAAAGAAATGCAATTCCATGTTGTCTCTCTATATGTGCCCACATTCATTTGGAAAATCAAGTGGGAGCAATACCTGACCAATTAAATGTGTGTCTGTTAACTAATGTCAGTATCATATCAAAATTCGTATTTGAAGAAGTAAGCTTTGGACTTACGATTGGTGTGTTGTTTAGCTTCAAGAGTGGACTGCTGCTAGTGTGACACAAAGCAGCTAAACAGATCATAGTGTAGATATAACGGGAAAACCGTAAGCATCAGGAGTAAAATCAGCAAAGTGGAACTTGCTGGAATATATGTGCTATTATTGCCGGTATGGCTAGAAAGGCTTCGGATACCAGCTCTCTTCAACTGAAGGTGCGGTACTGTTAATATCAGTGTAACTCGCAAAGGCCACACAGCTCCCCAAATTTCCTTGCTAATTTTATAGGATTCAAGTGGGCAGGCCACTACAATTCCTATTCCTATGTTTACAAAATCCTACGAATCAAAGAGGCCCGTAGAGTTCAAAGTGTCCATCACAACCGACCATATAGACCTCTACACTACAAATTTCCCTGCTCATCTTCACTACAAGGAACATACTGTACTACTATCATACTCCCTCCGTTCCAAAATATAAGTCTTTGTAGAGGTTTCCACTATGGATCACATATAGATGTATACAGATACATTTTAGAGTGTAGATTCACTCATTTTGCTCCATATGTAGTCCATGGTGGAATCTATACAAAGACTTGTATTTAGGAATCGAGAGAGTACTTATTAAAGAAGAACGGACGAGGAACATGCTGAAGAAGAGCAAGCAGATTTTGGATAATAAAATGTTCGTTGTGCAGTGCCCACACATGATGAACCAGAGCGCATTAAGAATGCAACTCCCCGCTGTCTCTCTATATGTGGTGCACGTGCTTTTCGAAAGTAAAGTAGGAACATTAGCTGACCAATTAAACATTATCTATTTTAGTAATATCAACATCATATCAGATTCATATTTGTGCAACAAGTTTGGAATTATGAGTGGCACGTTGTTTAGCTAGATGGATTCAGGAGCAGTGCTAAGCAGCTACGATGATGGTACTGAATATAAAGGCATGTCTGCATGTAAGTCGCGTGACTTTTTTCATTTGGGTCAGTCGACCATTTCAGGCGGTTGGATGAAGATCCTACGTCTCCTAACCCTTCTTCTTCCTCGTCTCTGATTCTTCCCATACAGAACACCGCATAGGCCACCGGTCGAACCACCGGCCCCGACCACCCCGCCCTCCCCTGAACCGCCCCCACCGCCTCTGTTCCTCCGCCACCCCCACCCCCACCCTCGCCCCCACCCGCGTCGAGTTTTCTTCGTTCAGCGAGGCGCCACCACCGCCCCCCACAACCACCATCCCCACCCAAGCCCGTTCCTTCGCACCGGTGAACTCCGGTGAGCTCTAAAAAATCGACTGACCCAATTTTGAAATTTAGTCTACTGTCAATTAACTAGTGTGGAATATAAAAGTGGAAAACCATAAGCATTGGAGTATAGTGTTGAGCGTGCCATGGTGGACCTGAAGGTGCAAACCGGACAAAGGCAACTTTGCAACCAATGTTTGCTTTCAACTAACAAGTAAGTGATGGACAAGAAATCAGAGTAAAGCAGTGGCGATCTATTTTCTTGATGCGATAAATAAGTTGAGCAGATACGAAAGAGTACCGCCTCTGGTGCAAAGCCGTGTATGCATCTGCTGAGAATTTGATGGTGCTGCGGTAGCGATGGCTGTCGGCGGCATCAAAGCAGATCTAGGAGGGTAGACGGTGGCGGCGGGGCACAGTGGATGAGACGGTCATAGGAGTGGCGCTGACAAGGTGGACGACGACGGGGATGAAGCAAGAGGATGGGATGCAATGATCCCGGTCCGAAGCCGTGGATGAGAGAGGTCGATCTCTTGTAATGGACGGCGGCGGTGGGGTATCAGCTCCGGCATGGTGCAGGAGGACGATGTTGGATGGGGTGGCGGACGGAGGAGGCTGGGGTGGAGAGGGTGTTTTGGCGCCCACGGAGTACGAATGGGGAAAAGGAGGGATAAAGGAAGGGGGAACCATGTCTTCAGGGCGCGCTTGTCTCAAATGCGAGGAAATTTACAAACTTAACCCCGTTTAAAATTTCCTACATTACAGCAATATTAGTCGGTTGGGGATCGGACGGTAATCTCGCATACACCGAATATTTGCCGACGAGAGTTTGTTTTTGGCGCCCACCATGTATGAATCGGGGAGGGAGTCGATTTCGGCTGAGGAGACACTGTGCTTTGGCGCCCACCATGTATGAATCCGGGTGAGAGGTGGTTATGTCACGTTTGAGTGAAATTACAAACCTACCCCTATCGAAACCTATAGAAATCGAACCGATAGGCTTTGCGTGTCAGGGATAGGCAGTAATTTCCATCTCATAGATTTTGGTTTCAGGCGGTTACTGTGACTTTCCCTGCTTCGTTCAAATTTTTGCAGAGCAATAGTGCACATTTACCATGCCAACTCAATTCGACTCCAGTTTGTATTCTATTTTTGTTCAGGCAGGATCCATTTTCGATTGGAAAAAATTTTATATACATCATTTTTTTATATATACTTTCAAAAGCACAACACCCTTTATACATAAATATTGTTTACAAATGGCATGATCTCAGATTCATAAGGCTGTATCCATCTTAATTTGGATTTTCAAATATTTGAAACCACATTATGTTGAAATCCAATGTATGCATTCCTCGCTAACTATCTCCAATTAATGTGTGTTTCATGCGGGTTTTTTTTAGTTCTCAAACATGTATGATGTGTTTCACACGCGCAACATATAATGTAATCCCGTTTAGACATTAATTGCATATAAACCATGCATTGTCTCTAATTAAAGAATCTATGGATCACTAATATTGATAAACTATATAACATTACACGTGTCCCCCCCCCCCCCCCCCCCCCCCCCCCCCCCCCCCCCCCCCCCCCCCCCCCCCCCCCCCCCCCCCCCCCCCCCCCCCCCCCCCCCCCCCCCCCCCCCCCCCCCCCCCCCCCCCCCCCCCCCCCCCCCCCCCCCCCCCCCCCCCCCCCCCCCCCCCCCCCCCCCCCCCCCCCCCCCCCCCCCCCCCCCCCCCCCCCCCCCCCCCCCCCCCCCCCCCCCCCCCCCCCCCCCCCCCCCCCCCCCCCCCCCCCCCCCCCCCCCCCCCCCCCCCCCCCCCCCCCCCCCCCCCCCCCCCCCCCCCCCCCCCCCCCCCCCCCCCCCCCCCCCCCCCCCCCCCCCCCCCCCCCCCCCCCCCCCCCCCCCCCCCCCCCCCCCCCCCCCCCCCCCCCCCCCCCCCCCCCCCCCCCCCCCCCCCCCCCCCCCCCCCCCCCCCCCCCCCCCCCCCCCCCCCCCCCCCCCCCCCCCCCCCCCCCCCCCCCCCCCCCCCCCCCCCCCCCCCCCCCCCCCCCCCCCCCCCCCCCCCCCCCCCCCCCCCCCCCCCCCCCCCCCCCCCCCCCCCCCCCCCCCCCCCCCCCCCCCCCCCCCCCCCCCCCCCCCCCCCCCCCCCCCCCCCCCCCCCCCCCCCCCCCCCCCCCCCCCCCCCCCCCCCCCCCCCCCCCCCCCCCCCCCCCCCCCCCCCCCCCCCCCCCCCCCCCCCCCCCCCCCCCCCCCCCCCCCCCCCCCCCCCCCCCCCCCCCCCCCCCCCCCCCCCCCCCCCCCCCCCCCCCCCCCCCCCCCCCCCCCCCCCCCCCCCCCCCCCCCCCCCCCCCCCCCCCCCCCCCCCCCCCCCCCCCCCCCCCCCCCCCCCCCCCCCCCCCCCCCCCCCCCCCCCCCCCCCCCCCCCCCCCCCCCCCCCCCCCCCCCCCCCCCCCCCCCCCCCCCCCCCCCCCCCCCCCCCCCCCCCCCCCCCCCCCCCCCCCCCCCCCCCCCCCCCCCCCCCCCCCCCCCCCCCCCCCCCCCCCCCCCCCCCCCCCCCCCCCCCCCCCCCCCCCCCCCCCCCCCCCCCCCCCCCCCCCCCCCCCCCCCCCCCCCCCCCCCCCCCCATGCACTCTTGCTTCCTATCACCCACACTATATATGTCTCTCCATACATGCATTTATAGGTTGATCTCTTTTGCACAATCGTTGTGTCTCGCTCCCTCTGCTCACCATAGATGCATGCTCTAGCCCACGCCACTATCTCATAAAGACAAAAACACATGCTCAATTATCGGGCACTTCATTCCGTGCGAAGATACAACTGGTGCGTCCCAGCTGTCAGGGGAGGAAACATCTTAATAAGGAGGAACTTTCCTTGCGTGCAACCATGGACCTCGTGGGTCCCAGCCATCAGGCTCTCCAAGTACAGTCCTCTTCCGATTACTCTCGTTTGTTGACCACGCCGCGCCGAGCACAGCGAGGCGATGGACGACGGCGAGGCCCCAGACTAGAATGACCCAGAGATGGGGAAGACGCGGCAGTGGAGTCGCAGACGGAGAGGAGTGGGAAACTTGACTGGTTCGGGTGCGGGGTGGGCCTACACTCGGCAGAGAATAACAGGAGGTGCGGAGTGGAGGGATGGCCTGGCCGTTGGCGGGGTAGGGTTTCGCTGAGGTGCGCAAAACAACGCCACTGGACGTCGGAGGCTGGAGCAGGCGGTCTCGGCAGCGCTGGGGGAAGAAGATGAGAGATTGAAGAAGAATGCTGGCCGTTGGATGTAAATCCAACGCCTTGTTAGGCTTCGACCTACTGGCCCACATGTCAGCCAGTCCATTTGTTTTTTAGTCCATTTGGTGGGCTGGGTGAAACAATGATGTAGCATCTATGCAGCCCCATCAACCTTCTTTCTCGCCCTCACTCTTGCCCCCCCCCCCCCCCCCCCCCCCCCCCCCCCCCCCCCCCCCCCCCCCCCCCCCCCCCCCCCCCCCCCCCCCCCCCCCCCCCCCCCCCCCCCCCCCCCCCCCCCCCCCCCCCCCCCCCCCCCCCCCCCCCCCCCCCCCCCCCCCCCCCAAAGCCCATTTGCATTTTTCTTGAAATCCGCGGACTTGCTGGGCTGGGTGAAAATATCATGTTGGGCTGGACGGAGAAATGTTATAAAAACATAAACACATGATTGCACATCTATTACTGCATTGGTCAGTAAAATCTTTTCAAGCTTATGTACGCAATCACTAGGAGTTAACTTGCCAAGTTATATATAAACAATTATTATTATTATTTTGTAAGAACTTTCAACTTACGAAATAAAATATCATTTTAATTTGATGAGTTAATAGGATGTGGGGTATTATTATTTTTTAGGCTAGACGTCGGACAGTTGAGTTGGTTCTAGGGAAAAGTACTGGGAGAAAACTCAGTTTACATCGAAAAATAAAGTGGGAGAAAATTCAGATATAGGATTAATGAAAACGAAAAATAAAGGAAGTGGGAAGGTCTATAAAATGGTTGGACGAATGACAGGTTTAATGGAACCTTATGTTGTTTCTATTATATATATGTAATAAAATAAGATATAAATATAGGTTCAGTTTTGCATTCTTATAGAAAAATAGAACTGAGTTGTGCGTTGTCTTGCATAACTTGGGCTACTGATGTTATAGACAAGCTAGGTTGGGAGGCCTAGAGGCCGCTTGATACCTGCTGGATTCAAAAAATGTTGAAACATGTCATGGGCTGCCCATGTTAAACAACAAAACCTAGGCCATGGACCTGGTGGGCCCGGGACTGTCAGCCTCTCGACGAACAGTTGTCACCCGATTCCTCTTGTTTTGCTGACCATGTTGGGAACGACAGACGGCGGCGACGCGGCGAGAGCACCAAGGCGGAGGACGACGTCGGGGCCTCGGACCGAACGAACAGGAGCGGGGGAAGACGCAGGCGGAGGGGAGTATGAGGGTTGACTTGTTCGGGTGCAGGGTGGGCTGGTGGAGCTGCCGCCGCCGGACAATGTGTGGGAGTAGAGGGATGGCCAGCCGCTGTATAGGAAGAGGACGAAAGATTGAACAAAATAAAGAACTACAAATGGATAGGTGGTTGGTCCCATATGTCTGTGTACGAGACCTGCTGGGTCCACCTGAGAAGGGGAATATGTTGGCAGGAAGGAGATTCAAAGCACGGCAGCCAAGTGAACTAGTTTTTTTAAACGGACAAGTGAACTAGTTACATACATAAGCAAATAGCCACTAAAAAATTCTTAAAAGAAATATTTCGGACAAAACAGATAATTACGACACATATGCTAATGCATCAAACACTCAGATGGTAAAGGTGCTTATAAACAGATAAAGTACAACATTTAGACCTTCCTGGCACGCTTGATCATGACGCTGCAGCTGTCTGTGTACTCATTGGTTACGGGAAGCAGACACGGCCTCATGTCCAAGATCCGCCTGTACATGTCGTAGCATGCGTATGCGTCCTTGGCCGCGTAGGTTATGTAGGCTAGATTCAGACATACCTCCCATGTGTTTAGGTCCTTGGTATCATTGTATTCTTTCATGTTGGCGTATCAGGGGTTGATGATGGTCTCGACGAGGTCAACCACGGAGTCCTTCTCCTGCCCGTTGCCGATGATCTTGTATTGCTTCTGGATGTCAACAAGCTTGTTGCACCAGATGGCCGAATCGTCGCGTTCTTCCTTCTCTCCACCGTAGCGAAGGTGCAGTCGGCGTTGCCGATGAAACAGGCGAATGCTCCAGAACCTCTGATGGCCCTACAGCAGTGGTAGACGAGAACCTCATCCCACACACATACCTGGGTGATGGCGATCCGCTGGTCCCTGTCAGGAGACGAATGGAGGGGCACAAGGTCTAAGTCCTGCGACCTTGTGCTTTCTCATCCTATAGGTACTGCTTGAACTCGGCGAGGCAGAGCTTCACCGAGTCCAGATCATTGGTGTACATCACATTCAACTTGGTGCAGCCATAGGACTGAATGGCGAACTCAAAGGGGAACTCCTTGCTGAAGTCCATATCCAGCAGGCTCACCCCTCGGATCACCATTGGAGTCTCTTCAAGTGAATGAGTCGGTAGGCGGCGGCAACAGTTCATTTTTCAGCTCTTGGGGAACTGGATTCAACAGTAAACTGAGTGTGTACAGGCGACAACAGTTACTACCCATCCCTCGCCTGCTGCACGCCCGGCAGAAGATGCACCCTGGGCGCATTCAAACGCCTCCATTAAGAAACCTACTCCGGCCACATGTCGGTTCACGAGCGGGTCTGTATTGGCACTTCCACACAGATAATACTACCAAGTTTGAACTGTTTGTTATGGTTGTTGTCCTCTGCATCATCATGCCATGTTTCCCAGCTTGCAAGATTCAGAACCAACAAATAAGATCCAAATAATAAGTACAACAAAGATGCCTACACATCTCATTGATTCCCAGCTTGCAAAATTCATAACCAACAAATAAGATTCAAATCATAAGTACAACAAATATGCCAACACATCTCATTGATTCCCATCTTGCAAGATTCAGAACCAGCCCATTAGAGCCTTTTGATAAAGTGAATATCGGGATTAAATCCATCTTGGCTAGTTGTGTCATACAACCGAAGAACTTGGCGAATGCTCTTGACCGTCACAACATCTGTAGTTGAGTATTACTGTTTGCACAGCAAAAATAAGAAGAGCCTGATTACTATAATTGTGGCACTCCTTGAACTCAACCTACAGCTCCACTCGGATGAGGCCTGCCTGGACTTCCATGATTCAATTCATGCACCTTTTTCTGCAGTTCACCTGAAATGAAGCAAAGATTGCATCATTCAGCTAGCAAGAAGTACTTGCTCTCATGAGCTGGCAGGTTCTTTAGTAGTTGCACAAAAATTGAGGAACATTAAGGTTGGTTGTCCTGCTCATGTAAGGTGCAACTATAATTTGCTAATCCTTTTGTGCAGTCCCACTAAAATAAAGTGCCATTGTGGTGACAGTGACGGCTCATCTTGCAAAGGCTAATAAAAGGTTGCACGAGATTACCAGCAGAATTTGACAGAGATATTGGAAACTCCAATCACCATATTGTGTAGTTCCACCAAAATTGAGAGATGTTGCCCATGTGACATTTTAGTTGAACTACACAAGACACTCATTCAAAAAAAAGAGTGTTTTGTGCAGTTCACCAAAAGGTCACAATAGCAACAAGGTGAAATGGATATCCCTATCTGCATAAAAAGATAGAAAGTAAATAGTTGCTGGTCAATAAGAATATACGAAACATACACGAAATGAAAAGAAGCATCTTAATTATGTTCATGGCAATCATGCAAGGACAGTAGAAATTTTAAAATGTCAGCAATGCTTCATGTTACCGGAAGCATTACGATCAACAATGACATTCGTCAAATATGGGATTACTTTAATGGTGGCATTGCTTGTTTACCAGATATGGTAAATCAACAGCAGCTAAAGAGTTGGTTTAAGGGCATGGGACCGTGGGGACACCAGGACACTCAGCAGCGTAAAGGAGCAACTTACTTATCATACTGGGGAAAACAGCAAGAGTACCATTTGTAACACAGTTTAATTGCATCATATCACTGGAGGCATTAGATTAACAATAACACTGGTTAGACATGTCCCTAAGGTAACAGTGCGATCGCTTCATTTTACATATGCCCTTACATTAACAACAGCAAAAGGTTGGTATAAGGACATGCGACAGTGGACGCATCAGCACAATGTACCTACAAGGAGGCATAAAGTGGTGATGCCGAGTTTGTTCATGCTCTGTGAGGGCAGCAAATCTAATCCTGGAGACCTTTTACTATGTGAGGGCAGCAAATCTAATCCTGGAGACCTTTTACTATGTGAGGGTAGCAAATCTAATCCTGGAGACCTTTTACTATCTGAGGGCAGCAAATCTAATCCTGGAGACCTTTTACAATGTGAGGGCAGCAATTCTAATCCTGGACACCTTTTACTATGTGAGGGCAGCAATTCTAATCCTGGAGACCTTTTACTATGTGAGGGCAACAAATCTAATCTTGGACATACTCTGTTGACTTGTCCACCAGCCGCCACTTTCTATCCTTTTTTCAACCAATAATAGATCTGTTCCTTATCTACCGCGTTTTCCCATTATTTCCCTTTTCAAACAAGAGACCGGTTGAGTATCCCGTCTCTACTACTTTCACCATATTATTTCCTCTTTGAATCAAGTCCTAGATTCATGCTACAACTTTCCCCCCTTTCTTCATTGTTTGAACCAAGTCCTAAATTCGAATGCATGAAGTAGCTTTACCTCTAATAATACTAAAAATTTAGGTGGCTTTGGAAGAGCTGATGGGAGTAGAAAAATATGCACATGTAGACACGTGGGGAGCTGGGGCAGTAGAGCAAGGCCGCTTTCGAAGAACTTATACCTGAGGGTCATCGGGATGTCGACAACGGCAGGTCGGATCTGCGCACAATATGGCAGGGAGGAAGAAGGGTCGGAGGACCTCCCGAGCCGGCGCTGTGTCGGAGAGAATGGCATGGGCAGAGGATCGGGCCCCTCCGGCAGCTGTGGGTTTCCTCCCTCGCCGGCGATGACCGCGTGAACGATGCACCTAGTCCTCTACACACACCAGCCGAAGGGATTCGGCCGGATCTGTGACCAGCGGTGAGCAGAGAGAAAATGTCGCTATCGCTGTCTTGTTTAGATCTGGAGAGGATGAGAGAATAAAGAGAGCAACCCTAGTAAAGCAAGCGCTCAGGCCCTGGTGTACATATATAGTGGAGTGATTATCTTTTTCTCTCCACAACAAGCATTTCAATTTGTGTACGTGGCATTAAAGAAAAGAAACTCTCTATTTAAGGTGAGTAACTGTACAACTCCTACTTACTACTACTACCTCCGTCTTGGTTTATAGGTCACCTTTGTAGTTCGTGCCAAATTTTGACCAAATAATTAGCTAACAAAATGTTAATGCATGTCAACAAAAATTATATCATTGGATTCGTATTTCAACATAGTTATCAATGATATAATTTTTTGTAACATGCATGAACGTTTTGTTAGTTCAATCTATAGTCAAAATTTGACACAATATACAATGGGGACCAATAAACTAGGACGGAGGTAGTAGTAGTAGTATTGTTCACTTGTGCTCCCCCGCCCTCCATTCATTGACCAACCCCACGCGTGAATAAACATACAGTACTAGTATTTATATAGAATGAACAAGCTCGAACTATTTTCGCGTAGTTAAAAGTTGAGGGCGGGCCTTTCCCCGGGCAGTACGCGCGGCAGTTTTCGCGTAGGAGGTTTGACAGAGAGGCAAGGAGGGTGAGGGAGTAGCGGATTCAACTTACTTACTGCTGGAAAGGTCGGGCTATCCAATTTGACGGCGCGTTACTACTAGAAAGACTTGTGATATGACTACTCACTATAGTCATGAATTACTGGCGGTACGACCCGGGTGATGCCCCCCTTCTGTTCCGCACTCTAATCTGGTGCATGACACGTCGACCCGGATGCTGGCTCTCCCACATGTCGGTGAAGTACATAGGAGGAGTGCGAACCACGGCAGAGGAGTGCGAACCACAGTAGCCCAGTGAATCAGCAGTGGAAAACAATGTGCTGATATGGCCATAAAAAACAATGTGCTACGGTCCAGACTGTAGCATGTACAGTACTACTCCTCTTTGTTTGGATCCCTGAGTTAGAGCTAGTTTGGGTTGAAATAGCCTAAATTATCCAAACAGGAGGGGTTAGCTTGAGCTAGTTTGCTCTAACCCAGCTAAAAAACTAGGGACTTTTTAGTTGGGACTATAAAAAGTCCTAGGACTTATGAACCAAACAGGGCCTCAAGCACCTATGGAGGCGACTGCTGCTCGTGTCTATCATGTGTTAGGAGACGTTCCCGTCGACGACGAGGTGCCTATGGTGCCTATTGTGCACTGTGACCAAGGCGGAGAGGAAAATGAGAGAACTACGTATTTATTTACGGTGTAGATTCACTCATTTTGCTCCATATGTACTCTGTCTCGGTGTAGTCTAGTCACTTGTTGAAATCTCTAGAAAGGCAAATACTCCTTTCTGGTTTACAGGGCTATACTAGCAAGTAATAGTGGGCTCACATAGCCATTTTGTCTCATACAAGAGCCTGGCTATATGCATGCTCCAAGGTTCAAAACTGCCATGTTCGGGTTGCGCTTGGTTCTTCGCCTCTTCGAGAAGACGAATCCACTGCTGCATGTCCGTCCACCGCGTGTGGGAGGGATAGCCACCACGCGCATGGGCGAGGGAGAAGGCGTGTAGTAGTAAAATCAAGCTTCTCCTCGTTGTATGAGTTGACGTGACACATCGTAGCACTGGCCACACATGGTTGCCTCTAAACTTGGCTAAAAGACCCGTAGTTTACAATACTCCATTTGCTGCAACCTCTAACATTTACCCCACCACAAATTAAAATATATATTCCAGTCTTGACCAGATGAGCGTGCAAACTAGAATCACCAGGATGACAGGTAGGGCCACAAGATTATTTTAATCAAAAAAAGCATGGAGCCTACCCCAACGATTTTAAGCTTACAGGCATGGTACACGCTATCCTAGACTACTCTACACATGAAACAGCCACACGAGTGTCCTGGCTGCGCTTGGCTCTTCGCCTCTTCGGGAAGTCAAACAATGATGGAGTACTACTGCAGTGGAGGAGTACTACAGTATGCTTCTGGCCATCTGACACCGATTGAACTACTGCATGTCCACCGCGTGTGGGAGGGAGAGCGTGTAGCGAATGAAAGCTTCTCCTAGTCTTGCAAGCCACCACGCTCATGGGCGAGGGAGGGACGCAGCTTCATTGACTTACTGTTCCTGCCTTTGCGTCTATGACAGGTGGTCCCAACAGGTCGGTGGCCCACCTGTCATGCAGCCAAAGGCAGGTGCGGTTAAGGCGAGAGGGCGTTGTAGTAATCAAACTTCTCGGTCTTGTACGAGTTGACGCGACACATCAAAGCACTGCACTCGATATATTTCAATAATTTGCGTTTATCGATGCATTAATTACAATGCATGCATGCATGCCTTGACTCTCCTTTTGATACTTGCATGTGTTGATTTAATGCACCTTGAAGTAGTATGAA
The DNA here is from genome assembly GCA_036873465.1 of Thinopyrum obtusiflorum. NCBI lineage: Eukaryota > Viridiplantae > Streptophyta > Magnoliopsida > Poales > Poaceae > Thinopyrum > Thinopyrum obtusiflorum. The sequence goes on along the minus strand of JAAAWM010012118.1, from coordinate 154,230 downwards.
TATGTGACGGTAAAGCTTTGTAATAAAGCGAGAGATGGTTGTGCACGAGGAGGGCAGAATTCCGAGGAGGGCGAGATCATGCAGACGGAATAGGACCCGATGATGGAGCTCTCTATGGTCTCGATGGACCTCACCTTGCTCCACTGCCCCTTGTGCCTCCGCCCCTTGAAGCCTCCAGTGTATGAGGTTCGAATACACCTCCTCCGTTCGGCTGATCGAGCAAGGTGCAGGTTTTTTGATTCATGTGCTGTTTGATTGATTTGTGCAGTGCAGGGGAGGGCACCTGGCCTGCCCGGACTGCCGCGTCGAGCGCCCTGGGAACCAGCGGTAGTGCCAGAAGTGCGAGCGTGACGGTGGCTTCGACGTGCGGAACATGGCGGTGGACGCCGTCCTCTCCTCGGTGAGGGTGGAGTGCCCGCACGAAGGCTGTGGTTTCTACGTCACTTACCACAAGCTCACCGATCACCAGAGCATGTGTCCGCTCACGCCCTTTAAATGCCCCGTGCTCATCTGCGGCTACGAAGGCCCACTGCCGGCGCTCTCCCACCACATCAGCACCATGCATCCCATGCCCATAAACAGGATCCAGTATGGCAAGGTGCTCCAGCTGCAAGTGCCACTGTCGGAGCCACAGCTCTTGCTGTTCGCGGAGGAGGACGGCTGCGCGATTTTCTTGGTCGGCGGCGTGCTCGACATCGGCGCGCCTATTGCCGTATCGGTCGTCTGTGTCAGAGCAGGGTCGTCCCCACTTCCGCACTACGTAGCCAAGCTGTGGGCGAACGGCCCGCCGGGGGAGCCCAAAGGCAGGACCGACGCCGTCAAGGTGGAAATGGAGGTGACAAGGAGCAAGGATCCCGGCGACGTCACCGTGCACGAGCTGACCTACATGATTGACAAGCTCATGTCCTAAATGATTCTACAGTGCCTTCTGTTTATCTTAGTAATATGCTAATATAGGGGTTAGCTCGGTCTACTTTAGCTTAAGAGATGGTGGGCTTTGGTGGCGATGCAGCAATTACTTCGACATCAGATCAGCAGTTAAAGTAATTTCCAACAGTCGAACGGATATTTTGTGTCTGTTGGATATAAAGATGTTACAGTAACTAGCTATGTTACCACATGCCTCTCTTTCTTGATATGTGTGATGTTACAGTAACTAGCTATGTTACGACATGCCTCTCTTTCTTCATTAATTACATGCCACATCATCTATTTTGCCTAGATAAGTGTGATGTTACCACCTATGTTACTCCCACTGTGGGTAGTCTAAGGCTAGTCATAGTGGAGAGTATATGACACTACCCACTATGAAGGTACTAGTAACATAGACTAGTAAATAGTCTATGTTACTCTCCACTATGACCAGCCAAAGTTGAGGCGCGGATACCAACGAGGGCATGGTTGTGTCTATACTTGGACAACTCACCCGACTGCATGCGCACCAGGCAGACGAAGCTCGTGTCGTGTTGGTGCCCTGTGCGGCCCGCAGCCCACACATTAACCAAAACCTCGCGCCTCCATCTTAGCCTCCGTGTTTTAAACTTCTCAATCTCAAGGCCAAGGAGCAACGTGAAACCTATGATAGAGCCAATCGGATGGTTGAGAACAATACAATTTGTAGCTACAGATGCGTGTGTGAGAGAGGACGAATGCATGCGTGCACCTCTTCTCTTCCTGTATAATGTACTAAACTCAGAGTACAAGTGTATGTGGGTGACATCAACCTAGGGAGTAGTGATGGTGCGTGCGAGAAGTCCCGAGAGATAGGTGTAATGCGTCTGAAAAAAAGACTAGTCTATAGCTCGCCACGAGGCTATTCCTGTCGAACGCCAAGCGTAAGATATGTATCCAATGGTGCCAGTTTTTGCATGTACACAGTAGTAGAAACAGAACTAGTACCATGGCATATGCTACACCACGGCCGAGAACACGTGCCCACGTTACGCCATCCGGGAATAGTGCCGCACTTCGAAACTAGAACCGTCAATAAATTTTGAGCGCGTCTCGTCACATTCCAAATTACTACTACTACCATGCTATATTTAATTGCAAACCTGTTCACACCGATCACAACCTAAACGATTTCCCACTTAGGAGCGTATTAGTAGTACTCGGTTATAAATACTACTATGCCAAGATGACTGCACATTCCTCCTCAACTCCTCATCAAGTCAATCAAGCCATGGCCAGCGTGAGTTCTGGGTCGAGAGATTTCCACCAGGGAGAGGCGAGCATGGAAGAGGAAGCACGAGAGATGTCCCGCCTCACCGCAAAAGCAGCCGACATGTCCAGCCGCACAGCAGTAGCAGCACGGAGGTCCCGCCATGCCGCCGAAGTAGCACGGAGGTCCCGCCGCGCCATCGATGTAGCAGACTGGTCTGGCCACGCCGCGGAAGCAGCAGAGATGTCCCGCCGTGCCGCCGAAGCAGCACGGAGGTCCCGCCGCGCCGCGGCGGCCTGGGAAAATTTCTCGCGGGCAGGCGAGAACTCTTACAGGCGCATGCATGTGATGGTCCATAGCCAGATGGATCAGATCTCCGGCTGGGCGAGGTTGCAGGATGAGGCTACCGGCATCATCCGGCAACTAGGGGAGGACAATGCGAAGCTCCGGGGCGAGCGCGACCTACTGAGGGTGAAGATCGCCGGAAGGGCAAAGCAGGAGGAGGAGACCGCTGCCTTGTTGCAGAGGGCAGGCGTCATCGTCAAGAAACTTATGGACGAGAATGCCATGCTCAGCATCGAGCGCAACAGGCTGGTGGAGGAATCCATGGATGGTGCCAAGCAGCGTATTACGGACATGAAACTGATGAAAGAGATCATCGCCCGCTGCAAGAACTAGTCTCCGTGACCTGCAGCGCATAAAGAAAGTAGAGATCAGCGAGCCAGATCGTTGTATGCGTCTTCCTTCTTCTTTTGCCCTTGTGTATTTCGGGCGTAGCCGCATGTGGCTTTTTTAATTATCTTCCTAATTATGTAAGACAATTATTATCCACTCTCATTGTCCTTATATATATATATATTCATCAGTCTTGCTATAAGTCGCAGTAGATGCTATATAGGTCCGTCAGATCTTACATCAAGATCCGTGCAAAATTTTCTTTTCAGTTTTTCTTTTCTCTCTCTTAAATCTCAGTCGAGTGAGACATTGCCACACCATTAAACAGAGGCTCGGGTGCCATTAATGGAGACCTTGGGAGAGAGCTGGACGGCAGATGGAGGTCAAAGGTCTCTCCTCCCGATAAGCACGCACAGGGGTCTGATCGCACGCCTCCCGTACTCAAATAGCTACCCTGCACGGTGCCTCCTAGCTAATAAAAAAGGGGACGCGTGGCGGCACGTAAATGGTAAATAGAACGCCCACGGATTCAATAATACTTGTGTTTCCAATTTTAAAGTGACAGCACTTGTTCCAAAATGACTTTGTTGATTGTTAATGTGTGCGCCTTCGCAAATCGGACAGCTAAATTACCACAGCATGTTGGTGCCATGTCATGACAAGAAGCCAAGTTTCATGATTTTCATGCGTGTTTCGGATTTACAGGAATTAAAAAACCAAGTTTCTCAATGTTTCCATCCGAGCCACGACTCCCAGATGTTTGAATTTCATTCCCATTTCTTGCATGGGACCTAGAAATTTACCCGAGGACACACATGTGATTTTTCAACCAGCTTTGGTGCACTGGAGCATGTGCTTGTATTTCAAATTTGAATTATGCACACAAAGGTGACACGTTCCCTCTCAGAACCACGAGCCTTCTTGAGAGAAGCTCCGCTTTGCAAGAAACTTATACCAAAACTTGTTCCTATTCTGCCAATTTTTTTACCACAGCATGGTAGTACCACTACATGACACCATGCCAAGTTTCATGATTTCCAGGCGTGTTTTGGATTTACAAGAATTTTAAAACCAAGCTTCTCAATGTTCTCGGCCGAGCCACGATGCCCAGATGTTTGAATTTCATTCCCCTTTCTTGCATGGGACCTAGAAATTCACCTGAGGACACACATGTGATTTTTCAACCAACTTTGGTGCACAGGAGCATGTGCTTGTAGTTCAAATTTGAATTATGCACATTAAATGACCAGAAACTCAATTAATGTATAAAAAGGCCAAACAAACCCGGAATAATTCCAAAATTTAACAGGGCACTCATGTAGTTCTATGTTGCCTCTATAAAGAAACTCAAGGGGGGCAGCGTATATTGTTTCGCACTCAAAGGTGACACGTTTCTTCTCAGAACCATGAGCCTTCTTGAGAGAAGCTCTGGTTTGCAAGAAGCTTATACCAAATTTGTTCCTATTCGGCAATTTGTTTTACCAGGGCATGGTAGTACCATGACATGACACCATGCCATGTTTCATGATTTTCAGGCGTGTTTTGGATTTACAAGAATTTTAAAACCAAGTTTCTCAATGTTCTCGGCCGAGCCACGATGCCTAGATGTTTGAATTTCATTCCCATTTCTAGCATGGGACCTAGAAATTCACCCGAGGACACACATGTGATTTTTCAACCAACTTCGGTGCACGGGAGCGTGTGTTTGTAGTTCAAATATGAATTATGCACATTAAATGACCAGAAACTCAATTAATGTATAAAAAAGGCCAAACGAACCCGAAATAATTACAAAATTTAATAGGGCACTCATGTAGTTCTATGTTGCCTCTGTAAAGAAACTCAAGGGGGGAGCGTATATCGTTTCACACTCAAAGGTGGCACGTTCCCTCTCAGAACCACGAGCCTTCTTGCGAGAAGCTCCGGTTTGCAAGAAGCTTATACCAAATCTTGTTCCAAATCGGACCAATTTTTTACCATAGGATGTTAGTGCCATGACATGACACCATGCCAAGTTTCATGATTTCCAGGCAAGTTTTGGATTTACATGAATTTAAAAACCAAGTTTCTCGATGTTCTCGGACGAGTCACGACACCCAGATGTTTGAATTTCATTCCCATTTTTGCATGGGACCTAGAAATTCACCCAAGGACACACATGTGATTTTTCAACCAACTTTGGTGCACCGGAACATGTGCTTGCACTTCAAATTTTGATTATGCACATTAAATGTCCAGAAACTCAATTAATGTATAAAAAAGGCCAAACAAACCCGGAATAATTCCAAAATTTAACAGGGCACTCATATAGTTCTATGTTGCCTCTGTAAAGAAAATCTGGGGGGAGGCAGCGTATATTGTTTCGCACACAAAGGTGACACGTTCCCTCTCGGAACCACGAGGCTTGTTGAGAGAATCTCCGGTTTTGCAAGAAGCTTATACCAAAACTTGTCCCAATTCAGCCAAGAATTATATACATATGAAAACAGGGTTTAGATTATCCCGAACATCTCGCCACCTAGACCAATGTACTCTGATTTGAATTCAACATAAAATGGATACAAATATTTGAATTGGAGATCGTATGTTACATGTAGTTTATAGTGAAATATGATTACTGCTATATGCATGTTTTTTGTTATCAAGATAATATTTAAATGATTGTATAACTTGACAACAATTGTATTCAAATAAGGAAAATTGATTCAAATTTAGTCCATATGGTAGACGACAATATATATGTTCATAGGGTGGAGTAAAATGTTCATATATGATGGAAGATCAAAATGTAGGACTACATCCATTATAAACCGCAAGGTCACCTAACGATATATTCGAATTCAATATAACGTGGATTCAAAAAATTGAAATTCGAGATCCTGGCATTTGTAATCATATAAAAAGGGACATGACTCTTTCTTTTGGTGGGAATTGATTTGTTTTTTGTTGTTGTTGAGGGAAGTGCGGATCGATTTGGTACTGTACAGGGTAATCTTGTTCTCCCGATTTTTTTTACATTTTTCTTGTAGTTTTTTCAATGACATTTATAGCAATATAGTAAAAGGGGACATGACTCTCTTGTGTCTTGTATGAATTGTCTTTTTTGTACATGTTAAGTTTGTTCTGCCGAACAAGGAATCCGCGCCTTGCTATCCCAAAATTTTAAGCTCGAGTATCTTTTGTCTCATCTGCTTTGAAACTCCTGCCTCTTCAACCCGCGCCGCGCCTTGTTATCCTGAAATTTTGACGCGCGCGAAAACTCCCTCCTCATCCGAAATTGGTCCCGCAGCCCAGACATACGAAATCCCCCTTCTACCCCTCAGCCGAAAATGCCGGCTCGACGTCGCGGTGTCAAAACCGGTGGGGGTACGCTGGTAACTTACCCTACATTTCGGACAAGCGCGTCCCTAAGCCATGGCTCCCCCTACCTTCCCCTTTTCATACACCGAGGCCGCCAAAACCCATGAAACCCCACGCTCCTCGATCGGCCTGCCGACCGCCGCCCAGCCAGAGACTCTTCCCCGACTACGTCGTCCACCGCAACAGCTCGCCGTCCCTCATCCACCGCACCGGATGAGGATCCGTCATCGATCTCGTCATCCCGCCGGATCAGCCGTCCCGTCCTCCACCTCCAAGAAGTTGCCCCGTCGTTCGCCTCGTTTATCGCGCCACCTCCATCCCCACAGCGCCGTCTTGACCTGCCCCACCAGAACCGCAGCACCCTCACTAATTCCTCCGATGAAGCCGAGGCCAACTCAGCGCCACCAACGAGGTTCTGCACTCACCGCTGCATTTCATCTTTTATTCGATCTCACGGGGCTGCCGGTGCTCGATACCGAGCAGCCATGGTGGGTCTCCATCCACAGCGCCGTCGCCGGCCACTTCATCCACGGCGTCTCTCCCCCATGTCGTTGCTTCCTCGGCGGCCACTTCGTGCTGCTGCTCTGCTCTGCTATTGCTGTCGATCACGCTGCTACTCCGCTCTTGCTCTCGTTCATGCTGCTGCTCTGCTCTTGCTCTCGCTCGCACTGCTGCTGCTACTGCACGACCTCCGGCAGCTACAGGAGTTGCTGCTTTAGCACTCGCTCATGGTTCTGCTGCACGACTTGCTCTCTGCTAGTGCGTTCCCTGCTCAAGCATCTACTGATTTAGATCACTGCTTCTCTGCTACTAGTGCTCGAATGCCCTAAACATCTATTGCAATGCTCTTCTACTAGTTCAATCAGTTTCGACGGTAAAATTCAGTTTCGACTGTAAAGTTCAGTTTCTTCAGTTAAGTTCAGAGTAAACAGTATTTACAGCATCTGTTGGAGCGGCCGTGGCGCGGCTGATGCGTTTTACATCTAGCACTTTTTGGTGATGTATTTTACATCATCTATTGCAGATGATATTAGAGTCCCACTTCAGATTAACGTTGTCTGTCTTGTCCTGCTTCAGCCTTGACACCATACACCTCACCGGAGCTACTCCAATGATGGAACCGTCCATCACAGCGGAGCAGTACCCTCAGCACCGTTTCCAGAGGCCTCAGATCTTCTTCCCCGCCTCCGACAGTCACACCAGCATCACCACTCTCCACGTCCAACCCAATGATGCTGAGGTCGACAAGGCTATGCCAAAGAGGTTGTACACTCATTGCATCACTTTGTTACTGTGCATTCATGTCGATCCCTCCGGGATCCTTTGCTATGGAACTACTATGGTACTACTATTCGTGCATTTGGTTAGGAGTGGAGCAAAGCAAAATTGGAGGATTTTTTCCCTTTGGTGTCTCTTTCAAAGAAAAATTGTTGGAATTTTAATATCCAGTTGGACGTCCTTTTCAAATTAATATGCATGAAGAATAGGACTAATTGCATTACTGGCATAATAAGATTCTTATTTTTTTATTTTCACGTGGTTTGACTTTAATTTGACCATGTTTCTCCATTCCTGTGTTCTTCGAATTCATGTGAACCAAACACCGAGGTTCACAGAAATCCTACGTTTCCAAATGCTCTGTTTTGCTCGTGCATTCCTATCCTATTCCTATGTTTTTCCTGTCCCTGCGTTTATAGAATCCTCCAATTCTAAGGAGCCCTCACAGATTTACTTCATTTTCAGACAGGCGTCAAAGAAAACTCTGTGTGTTATGTCCTGCTCCTGTCGTGCCATCATCCACCCCACCTTAGGTGCACCCTCGGCAGAAGCGTTCACTGCAGCAGAGATTCCCCCTGCAAACTTTCTTTTGCCGCCTCAGATCATCTTCCCCATTGTCGGCAGCCATGCCAACTGCATTACCATCATCGACTGAGCAAATGAACCTGAGAACTACACAGTTCCGTAAAGAGAGGTCGCAGTCTTTCGTGTTTGCTTACGTTATACATCGGTTATTATTACCTGCTACTTTATTGTTCAATCTTGAGTTTTAAAATGCCCGTGGGTCTCATATCAAGGCAGCAACGAATAGTATCTATCTACTATCTTGTTCATCTGGGGTCTTCTATGTGGTTCATGTTGGGTGGGCAACAAACAGTAGATGATCCATTGTCTATCTTTTAAACTGAAGCTATAATCTACCTGCTATCATTAGTTTTGGATCTATCCACTCGTTTGCTACCATCAGTCTTGATTTCTACATGCACCCCTTAGGCCTTACAAAATCTAACTAATTTTTTATTATGCATGTCAGTTATTGTACACAATCGTACTAAACATGTAGAGAAAAATAGAAGACCGTTGCGTGGGAATACAATGTCATGCAAACGCCGCTCCATGGTGGGCGAAGTGCCCCCCCCTCCCGCCATTCCAGATTGTATTCCAGAGGAAGATAACTGTTCAGATGGGGATTCAGAGGGAGCTAACCACTCCTATTTACCACGTGAGGTGTTTGCTCTAACCTGGCATGCTGATGTTGGTCATATCATGCATATGGCGCCTCGCATTGCTTACATTATTCATCTTATATGTCATCAGCTTAGTTTAGATTTGCTTTGTGTGAATGCCACCTGTTTGGTTTCTATATCATACTTCCACCGTTCCTAAATATTTGTCTTTTTAGAGATTTCAACAAGTGACTACATACGGAGAAAAATGAGTGAATCTACACTCTAAACTCTATATACGTCCGTATGTAGTAGTCCATTTGAAATCTCTAAAAAGGCAAATATTTAGGAATGGAGGGAGTATATGGGAATTATGCAATGCCATGTTTTTCAGCCAGTTATCATATATGTGAATTATGCACCGCCATGTAGCCAGGCATCATATATGTGAATTATCTCATGCCATCTTTTTTTCATTACGTATTCCATTTGTCGACAATCTGTGTATATTAAACTACTCTTCATGTGTATCAGCCATTTGAGCCGGTTATGGAAAAATCAGGAGTGAAAACAAGGTCTTCGAGCAGGCAATGGTACCAGTTGAAGCATATATCTCGATGGTTACAGGGAGCTCCTTAGAGGAGGATTCAGAGACAGATGACCAGTCCTATATCCCACCTGAGGTGTATGCTCTAAGTTGCAATGTTTATATTTCTCATATCATGCATATGGTGTCTTGCATTGCTTAGTTTAGACATCATATGCACAATATTGAATTCCATCTGCTTAGTTTAGAGATCATAGATGCGAGTGCCAGCTGCTTAGTATATGAATCAATTATGTCAATTATATCATGCCATCCTGTATACTTAGACAACATTTATGTGAATTATTTCATCCCAACCTATTTTAGAAAGACATCATATAGTTTTGTCATGTCATCCTATTTAGATACTCATCATATGTTGAATTATGCCATTATATCCTGTTAAGTTATCCATCATATATCTGAAACTGTGTCATGCTATCCTGTTTAGTTAGGCATCATATATGTGAAATTGTGTCATGCTGTCTCGTTTGCTTAGACAACATACATGTGAATTACCACATCTGTCTATCATACAATGTCTGTATGTTCAATTTCTTTTCTTGTTTATCAGCCATTTGAATTGGAGGGCGTGATGGCAGTATCTAAGGGAGCAAAAACACGTTCTTCACAAAAGACAGTGCTACCCGTCGATGCAGATAGAACCATGGTTGTACTGGCCCACAAATTTGCCCCACCACACATAATCGAGACTCTTCCAGATTGCACACTTAGACCGTTGGGCAGAGAACCAGCTACAATCCATCTAACCCCAACCCCAGCAGATAGTAACCCACTTCTAGTTGACAAAGCACCATGTCCACCATAGAGTACCCCCACACGAGCAGTTTGTAAAGCAACTGCAGTGCCCAAAGCACGAAGACCACCACAGCGAACCCAAACTCCATGTTTAAAGCAGAAGAGCAACTGTTCTCAAGTCAGATTCCATAGCTATGGTCCATACTCCTTTGCTGTTGCATCACTGTATTTACTCATACCAACTACTTTCGAATATGAAGGATCCAATTGAAACTCCAATGGCACAACAAGTATGTTTTAAACCTATTTCTTTAACTGGATTGCTGTTCTAACTTCTTGCTCTATGTTGATTTCAGTTTCAGTTGTATAAACAGTTATGTTCTCATGTGATGCACATTACAAGTGTTGCCAATGCTGTGTAGTTTCTCACACTTATATTCTGTCTATGCTGCTGTGTCTTCAAAATATATGAGTTGAACTGTGTCTCTATCTTGATTTGGCAACATAAACTAGAATGATATGGACAATACAATGACCATAGTACATACATATATGTTTGTTTCATGCTGTTATCCTGTCCACCTTACTACTGAACCGGTTTACCAAAATGAGTTTGGTATACTACATGCTAAACCTGTGATGTGTCTGCTTGTTTCTCTTGTAGTATGCGAACAGAACATTGGAGAAGAGCACCGCACTATGCAATGGTAGAGAAAGTAATGCAGATAAGGTTCAAGATAGTGAGACAACCCTGTCGGTCTCCAAGAAAGGTGATAAAAACAATCTTGTAGAAAGTAAGAAAACCCAGAGTCCTGCGTTGATGTAGTGTTCGAGTTACTGGCCAGTACCGCTGGCACAAGCTCTTTGACCTCACTGCCTGGATCACTTCGGCTTCTTCAGTCTCAGCTACAAGCTGAAAGGCATCAGTCAGCTGTGCTGCGGCTAGAAGCCGAAGGACCGAGGAAGTCCCTGCAGAATTCAGATGCATACTTTCTTGTGCAACAGCAAGCGCTGGAGGATTTAAGCGCCAAACAAGAGAAAGTTAATAAGCTTGCCAAGCATCTTGCCAGCATTATGGGTACCCAGGATATTTTTTCCTGAGATCTTCTGAAGTGGTTTCAGTTCTGGACTTGTTTTGATGCGGCATTTATTTGCACTGGTCGCCAACTTTGACGACCAGTGTATGTGATATGCTGCTTTGTTCCCTATATTTGCACTGGTAGCGAACTTTGATGCCCAGTGGATGTAATATGTGTAATAGTCGTGATAGCCTAGTGTAAGTTGCTTGCTTATTTAGTGCCTTGTTGTCTTGTTGATTTGTTTGCTTGTAGTCAGTGCAGTTCTTTTTCCGAGGTTTGCTAGTGGCCGTCGAACCTACTCCGGCGCCAGCCGTCCATCCGTCTGCCGCGGCTCATTGCCATTCGCCCGCTATATTAACTTGAGCCCTAGCTCCCAGCCATAGCCAAAGACCCACACTCATTCTCATCTGGTCCCTTCCTTCTGTCGGCACCACTCCAACCATGGCCTCCTGGCATTCCAAAGCTCTCTTGGACGTACTGTCACAGGAGCAGACGAAGGACATCGGCGGCTCCGCTCCTGGCGTGCTCCAAAGTTCTCTTGGATGTACTGTCGTAGGAGCAAACGAAGGAGATCGCCGGCTCCCCCCCCCCCCCCCCCCCCCCCCCCCCCCCCCCCCCCCCCCCCCCCCCCCCGCCCTCCGCCGCCACGACCACGAAGCCGGCGCGCGTGCACGGGCGCAGCCAGCAGCGAGGAAGAGTAGTACATGGTAGGTCGCCACCCCTCTGGTCCCAGGAAGGCCACCGCTCCTCCACTCAGTCGACGCCAAGCTTGGTGGGATAAACATCGGCGGCCGATTAGCCGCTTGACGGCGATGTGGAGGCGGAAATCTTCAGATCCTTGTGCTTCGGAGGAGGAGGTTATCGAGCCGGATGAGGAGGAGGCAAAGGCAATGGCCGGCTTTCTCAGGTTCATGGCCGGACATGGAGGTCGCGCGCCGGTGATCATTTAGATTAGGTTTACAGTAGGTTTTAGTACGGTTTGTGCGAAATATGTAATGAATTTCATCCAGTTTATAGGAAAAGTTTTCCAAATGTAATGAATTTAATCCAGTTAATTTGAAATTTGCTTTGTTTGCATGAATTTCGTCCGGTTAGTTCATATAGTTGTCGAAAGGTATGCGGGCAGCATTGGATGGCATCCATTAGTGTCCTCAGATAGATGCCGGTGTAAATTTGTGGGCCAGGGCTGGAGATGCCCTAACTATCATGCTATAATCGCTAATAGTGCTCCATTATTTCGCAGGGAACAGTTATCCCTCGATCAAAATAAGATCCGCCGTCTTTCGCACTCCTCCCACGTAAGAGTGTAGACTCTTTCTTACATAAAAATGGAGCAAGTGGACGGCACTGTAGCACGTCATATCACTCAAACTAGCCCGCCTAACGCACGGGAAAGCACCGCCCTCATCATTTTGTTCTGGATTTTTATCGATCAGTCGCACGAAAATGTTACGCTTTGCAAGTTCAAAAGGAAAAGGTGGCACACTTACGACTGGGACGCGTCGCACCCCCGATAGTCCAGCTCGCACGCCGCTCACCAGAGGGAACACACATTTTCTTGCATTTTCACTGACATGTGGGACTGCAATTGAATAAACCGTCGATAGCTGAAATCTAATTGCTCGGTGGGCGCCGGCTGAGAAGAGAGAGAGACGGGGGAGGGAGAAGAGATCGCCCGCCCGCCACACACGGACTCCTCCGTGCAAGTTACCAAGACCCTCATCGACGGCGGCGCAGGGCTCAACGTCCTGTCTGTCGACACGTTCGACAACCTCCAAGTGCCATATCACTAGCTTCAGCCTACCAAGCCCTTCTCAGGAGTGACCGACGGTTCCACCATACCGATAGGGCAGGTCCGCCTCCCTGTCACCTTCGGACAATGCAAGAACTACCACACCGAGCTCATCGACTTCGATGTTGCGCACATCCATCTACCATACAATGCCATCCTAGGGTATCCAGCCCTAGCCAAGTTCATGGCAGTGACCCACCACAGCTACAACGTCCTCAAGATGCCAGGAAGCGGTGGGATCATCACGGTCCCATGCGAAGAAAGAGACGCGGTGTGCTCCCTCGAGTGTGCCTTTCAAGCTGCAGCAATCGACGACCCCGACAGCCAGGGCGATGGCCCTCCGGAGGCCATCCCCAAGAAGAAGAAGCAGTCGCACCGTACCGAGCCTCAGGAGGGTGGCAACGCAGCTGGAACCTCGTCAAGATCTACGCCCGCTCCAGGGGCGCCTCCCTCCATCGCATAGGAAGGCGCGCCCGGCGCCCTCCTCGGGCAGGGCTCGGGGGCTCTCTCCTTGAGGGCCTCAGACCTTGCCCACCTCACGAGGGAGGCACTCGGGCACCATTTGGAGGCGTGCTTCAAGGCACGTTTCCCTCAGGAGGACACAGGGCAAGGAGCGCCCACCACTCAGGAGTTCATCACCAAGACCACTCAGGAACTACAAGACGCAAGGGCCATGCGCGGTGACCGCCGCTCGCGAGGCGCAGCTCCCCATCCAGGCGAGGATGCCGGGCTGCGCATCTACATCGACGTCCCAGGGCTCAATAGGGCCGCTTCTCAGGAGCTCTTCTGGCCTTCGCGCGTGGGCCGGTGCGAGGGTCCGCTGCACAGCTACGTTCGCATGCCATTTGGCTTGCCGAGCGTGTCGTTCGTCTACCAGCGCGACCTGCGGCGCGTCCTGGTGGCTCAGGAGGCCAGGCACCACGCCGTCATGGCAGAGATGGAGACGGTCCTCAGGGAACCGCCTGGGTTCCCAGAGCCTCCCGAGGCTCAGGACCCTGGTGGCTCGTGAGAGGCGACCCCGTCCCCGCGTACCTTCGGCTGCTCCGACATCTCTTCATCAACAAAACCAGGTGACATTTTCCAAGTTCATTCAGCTGGGAGTGCCCCTCGGGCTGCATCATTCCCAGGCCGCGTGGGTCCGTCCCTGTGGCATGTATCCCTTTTGCTTATGTCTTTAGCTTACCTTGCTGGGGGCGCCCCTCGGGCTGCATCATCCCCAAGCCGCTCGGGCCTAACCCAAGTGGCATGTATCTTTTCGCATTTATTCAAGCTGATCTGCCTCTCATGCATAATCTACCTGTGATTATCGCCTGCTCGACTATCACTTCCCCCAGGGGCTACTCACACGGGCACGGCGCTGGTGCATGGGTCCGTCCCTGCCACGTCGATAAACCTGGGTGGTCGAGCTCTGGCTCACGGCACGCTCCGCGCACGTCACCCCACCAGGCCCTCAGTGCCTCCATTCCTTCACGGAACAGCCGGTGGCAGGCCGGCAACCATAACAGCAAACCGTGTTTCTCCTTATGCTGGTTCGCAGGGACCTCGTGAGGAGGATAGAAGGCGGCACCGCGAGCCTCCTCTTCTCCCGTGCAATTCGCTTGCGCATTAAAAGGGGGGCTCCTGAGCATCGCGACTGAGGAGCTCTTACTGGCTCTCTAGCCCTCACCCCCTGGCCTTGACCACGGCATCACGACCTGGCATACCAGCGGCAGCTGAGCTCGCTCGAGGGCCGGGACCTGAGGACGTAGAGCACTAAGGAGAGCACGGGAGGAGGGAGACTCGTATGGGCCTGACCTAGCTATGCTGCGGAAGCTTGCGCGCCAGCCTGGCGCATCACAAGGAATCGACCCCAAACCGCCAAGATAAGTCTCGCGCTCAGACCGACTGATTGATGAAGCCTTTATGTGCATTTTCTAGGCATTTAGCGCATATAAATGCAATCTAGCTACAGCTGCACGGGTGTGATGTGAGGGACATGGATTGCCGTCTGATCGTGGCGCATCCTACGATGCACACGCGCGATCCGCGTGGTTGGGGTTCCGGCCAATCATAACACAACACACAATAGGCTCAGCACACACTGTTTCCGGAAGCGACAGAGATGAACCGTGTGTGATAATGAACGAGCAAAATTGTAAGGGAAGCCAAATTTCCTTTGTCGTTTGTCGTTGAGCTCTTAAATACCACCGCACTGTACGGCTGCCCGGCCCCTCTGTCCCAGAGCTCTCTCCAAGCGTCGTTCATGCCACCGCGGTGCACGGTAACTGGTAAGGAAACGATGGCATCCCACCGCGCCGTGTTCCTCGCCGCCTGCGACTGCACACATGGTAAAGAAGCGATGGCATCTCGCCGTCCTGTGTTCATCGCCGCCGGCGGCCACACAGTTACGTGGCCGGACTTTGAGGCCGTCATGGCCGAATGGGCGGTGGATCTAGAGGCGGCCAAAGCCACATAGAAGGAGCAGAAAAGGTTGAAAGCAGTCAAGAAAAGAGAGTCCCGTCACCGCAAGAAATAAGAGGCCGCACGCCGTGGTGAGGAGAGCTTGGCGGAGATTGAAGCACGGTGGGCTGCCGCCTATAAGGCCAGGAAGGAGAACGCCGGTGTCTGGCCAGCATGCCCCGATGGCAACATGTGAGAAGTAGTTTAAGTTTGTAGTATTAGAGCAAATTACTAGTAGTATTTTAAGTTTGTAGTATTAACGTACAATGTCGGTAAGAGCATCCTTTGAGGGCTTTGAGAGTTGATTAGCATGTGAGCCCGTGTGTATTTCTTTGCGTTAATCATTAGAAGATCACAAAACACACGGTTTCTATGCCGTACCATGTGCGTTTTCTTGGAGACGGGATCTGCCAATTTTTTATTTTCTAGCACACGAGTATTTTACATGCTTCGTCTGTGTTGTGTGTTTCCCCGGCCCAAGATTCAAGTTTCGCAGCGAAATTTTCACTAGGCGCGCGATTTCAGAATTTATTTGTCCAACCACATCCCCACCCATCAAATTTCCTCAGTATCTCCCCCCCCCCCCCCCGTGCCTCCCCCTACCGGAAGCTCAAACCGTCGTCGCCGCAACCACAGATTTAAACCGCCATCGCCGCAACCACAGCTTCAACCACATCACGGCCCCGGGCCGATTGCTTAAATGGCGCCTGCAAAACATCCTCATGCCTCCAAATCCCCATGCCAGGAGCTGATGGCGGTCCATGGCACGATGGCCGCTATGCGTGTTGACCCGGAGGAACACCTCGCCCCCGCCACCGCCGACATGGTGCGGGCTCTGGCCCAGATGACGTGCCCCAGCGACTACCCCCCAGGACTTAACAGGTATGATCTGACCAGCTAAATCTTACCAATACCACTTGCAATGGCTATGTTTTGTACGGCTGATGTATTAAGCATGTTCGTGCCTTGTTTATTTCAGTACTGCACACTGTGCGTTATTCAAGTATTGACTGTCCAGCTCAATTTCACCAATACCAGCAACAAACATACAATACATGACTCAGGATATCACTAGAGATGCTGCCCATTTGCTATTTTTGGTGGATGCTAACCCTGTTGTACTTAACATGCCTGTCCATGTACTTACGCAGGGTCATAACGGCCAATGTTGTTGTTTGCCATCGAGGTTAGCTGCATCCCATGTCTTACAGTATTTCACATCATTTGTGCAATTCTAGTTTAACTTCTACCATTTACTGGTTGCCTGTAGGTACACATGTCAGTGGCACTGATCCATGCTTCGACCCGGAGGAACAGCTCGCTTCCGCCGCCGCTGACTTTGGGCAGGCTCTGGCCAAGATGAAGTGCCCCAGCAACTACCTCTCAGGACTTACCAAGTATGTACTCACCAGTTCAATCTTACCAATACTAGTTGCAATTAATTGCTATGTTCTGTACGGTCGATGTATTAAGCATGTCCTAGTAAACATTCCTAACATGTTTTAGCTATTTTGCCTACGTTTTTATAGACTACTGGGCCATTCTCTGCTCTGGCAGCACCTGCCTTGTGATGTTTAACTCTGCCAATTGCATTTTTATCAGTACCGGTTTCAATGGCTATTAAGCCTATTGCAATTAACATTTGAATCCATTTTTAAACAGTTGTATTTCAATGGCTACAAACTTACAAAACATGACTTAGGATGCTGTTAAGCCTGTTGCAATTAACAGTTGTATCCATTTTTTAATCTGTCACTTTGCTACCTTGCTACTCTCCGCAATGTAGATATACTAGAGATGCTGCCCATTTGCTATTTTTGGTGGATGCTAACCCTGTTGTACTTAACATGCCTGTTCATGTACTTATGCAGGGTCATAACGGCCGATGCTGTTGTTTGCTGTCAAGGTTAGCTGCATCCCATGTCTTACAATATTTCACATCATTTGTGCATTTGCAGTTTAACTTCTACCATTTACTGGTTGCATGTTGGTACACATGTCAGTGGCACTGATCCATGCTTCGACCCAGAGGAACAGCTTGCCTCCGCCGTCGCTGACTTTGGGCAGACTCTGGCCAAGATGAAGTGCCCCAGCAACTACCTCTCAGGACTTACCAAGTATGTACTCACCAGCTCAATCTTACCAATACCACTTGCAATTAATGGCTATGTTTTGTACGGTCGATGTATTAAGCATGTTGTAGTAAACATGCCTAACACGTTTTAGCTATTGTCCCTACCTTTTTTAGACAACTGGGCCATTCTCTGCTCTGGCAGCACCTGCCTTGTGATGTTTAACTCTACCAATTGCATTTTTATCAGTACCGGTTTCAATGGCCATTAAGCCTGTTGCACATAACAGTTGTATCCATTTTTAAACAGTTGTATTTCAATGGCTACCAACTTACAAAACATGAATTAGGATGTTGTTAAGCCTGTTGCAATTAACTGTAGTATCCATTTTTTAATTCGTCCCTTTGCTACCATGCTACTCTTTTGCAATGAAGATATCACTACAGATGCTGCCGTTTTATTACCATTTGCTATTTTTGGTGGATGTTAACCTTGTTGTAGTTAACATTGGCTTTCCATGTACTTACACAGTGGTACAATGGGCGATGTTGTTGTTTGCCATCGAGGTTAGTTGCATCCCATCTCTCATACACCATCTATTCCTAAATATAAGTATTTTTAGAGATTCCAATATAGACTACATAAGGAGCAAAATGAGTCAATCTAGATTCTAATCTAAACTATATCTATAATTCTATATACATCCGTATGTTGTTCATATTGAAATCTCTAAAAATACTTGTACTTAGGAATGTAGGTAGTTGTATTTTACATCATTTGTGCAATCTCGGTTTCGCTTCTATCATTTACTAGTTTCTTGTAGGTACATATTTGAGCGGTACTGCTCCACGCTTCGATCCCTTTTGTGTATGGGGCAATGAGATATTTGTGAACAATCGTCAAGTGAGGAGTCTAAGAAAGATTGTTAGGCGAAAGAAACGGGTGATGGGAATTAAGCTCTTTATTTACACTTTGTCCAAGTTAACATTGAACTTTAGGATGGTAAGTTATGTGTTGCCTTTTCCACCTGTCCACAACAAGTTACTCTATTAGACCTCAGTATCTGATATTTTTCTTTTTCCAGTGGTTTCCGAAGATATTTACTAATGACTACCTTGCAAACTACATGACCGGAGTGGAGGCAACTAAGGTTAAAGTATATAATTCATGCTACCATGATAATGCTCTAGAAGTCTTCCTGAAGGCGGTGAAGGATGGGCGGGCAAGCATCACAAGGGGTTGGACAAAAGTTGTTCGTGCCTATGGCATGCAGGAAGGCACATTATGGGCATTCCGCTTCTTCCACACCATCGGCAGTCAAAATGATTTACACTTGTCTCTTCACCTTTACCGCCTGTAAATATTGTGGTTCATCATAGTTAATTGCTAATCCTATAACTACTGAACATATTGTACGGACAATTTTATTTATTTATTCGTTGTTGAACCATTGTGCTGAGAATTTGAATTGCATGTTTCATATTTCAAAATTTCCAATTCGAATAATAAATTACAGGCAAAAATAAAAATATACAGGAGCGAATAAAATAATGTGCACACGGTTGGAAAGAAAACAGCGTGTGCGATGAAAAAAAGAGAATAGACGGTTCTTTGAAGTGAAATGTTTGAGATGCCCGGCGGACGCACACACGGTTTCGTCTCATATGCGTGTGCGATTCATGGTAATACGGCAAACGTTTCAAACCAGTGTGCGTGTGTGATAGGAATACCAATCGCACACAGCTATGAAGATGGACACATTGGCGTTAGTAGAGGCACCGCACACATTTTACTTTCTTGATCCGTGTGCGATAACGTACCTATCACAAACATATCGACAAATTAAATGTTGATGTCCACCTTTTTCACACGACTATGGCGGCGTAATCGTTTGGGATGTCTCTCTGATCAAAAACGTAACATCGAGATGTACCGTGTGGGACTGGGGAGGCTTCTCATATGTTTATTCTATGGCGATCGTCAGTAGCCGCTCGCCCATCCCCGACGGTTTGTGGGTCGTGTGGGAAGGACCCCCTATCGCCCACACTCACTTGGCGATGGTTCCAAATGCCGTTGCGGAAAGGGGTTAAAAACCATTTGTATAGCACCTTACAGTACCAATGCGTGTTGACGAGCCACTCCATCTACTCTACTCAATGTAATCCTGCATTAAATCAAGTTATGGGACAAAGCAAACAACCATTGTTGTTTCAGGCTATCGACTTACGCTTTGTAGTCCAGGTTGCTAGTTCAAATCTCGTCTTTCAGATTTGTTAGTTTTAGGTCCAAATTTGATCAATGACAAGTGGGACCCCCATGTGTTGTTCTGATATTTCAGTGTAGGGTGGTTTTTTTGAACAAACACTTTACACGGTTAGACAAGTAACGGGACGAGTTACACGTATTTTGCAAGTTTAGGAACAAAAATGACAGTGGCATAGAATATCACATCCACCCCGCATCTTAGATGCTATGGTGATACGAGTTTTTACGTAGTTGGAACTGAGATCCAATGGCTTGGGAGTAGTCTTTGTAATTATGTGCAATTTCTAAACTCTCCAAGGGTTTTTTTGCAAGTAAAACATTCAGGCCTCGTGTGTGTCGCTGCATCTTGGATCCAACGGCTCCCAGTTGCTCATATTAGGTGCTCCCTGTAGCTTAATTAGCCGCTACGGTGATACGAGCATCTAGGTCGTATGATCTGTGATCAGATGCCACATGCGTAGTACTTGTACTTTCTACGCAATTCCCAAACTCTCTCAGGCGTATATTGCAAAAACAATCAAACCTCCTTCTGTGAGCCGTTAGATTTCCGGGAACTCGTATCACCATAGAATCTACAGTGTGGGAGCACCTCATATTCTCCCATGCGAGAAAACATCAGGTGCTCTCGCAGGTTGGATGCTAGGTGGTATGAGCTTCGAGGTCGTTCGATCTGAGATCCAATGGCATCTGAGCAGTCTTTGTGCTTGTAAGCAGTGGCCGAACTCTTTGGGGGATTTCTGCAAAACACCATTCGAACCACCGAGGAGTTGTTGGATCACAGATCCAACAGCTCCGAAGAGCTTGTATCACCAAAGCATCTAAGGTGTAGTAGCACATGATATTCTTACATTCAGGAGAATATGAGGTCCTCCTTAATCTTAGATGCTATGATGTTATGAGCTTCGAGGTCATTGGATATGGGATCCAAGAGCATCTGAGTAGTTTTTGTACAAATTGTGTGCAATTCTCAAACTCATTAAGGTTTCCTATAAAAATATTAAGACATCCTGTTGCAACCTCTTGAGCACTGCGTTGGTTTTCCCTTGAAGAGGAAAGGGTGATGCAGCAAAGTAGCGTAAGTATTTCCCTCAGTTTTTGAGAACCAAGGTATCAATCCAGTAGGAGACTAGATGCAAGTCGCCTCGTACCTACACAAACAAATAAGAACCTTGCAACCAACGCGATAAAGGGGTTGTCGATCCCTTCACGGCCCCTTGCAAAAGTGAGATCAGATA
The DNA here is from genome assembly GCA_036873465.1 of Thinopyrum obtusiflorum. Classification (NCBI taxonomy): domain Eukaryota; kingdom Viridiplantae; phylum Streptophyta; class Magnoliopsida; order Poales; family Poaceae; genus Thinopyrum; species Thinopyrum obtusiflorum. The sequence continues at coordinate 133,363 of JAAAWM010012118.1, read as the reverse complement.
GAGACAATAAGATAAATATTTTTGGTATTTTTTATGATATAGACTGAAAGTAAAGATTGCAAAGTAAAATAGATTGGAAACTTATATGATGGAAAATAGACCCGGGGGCCATACGTTTCACTAGTGGCTTCTCTCAAGATAGCATAAGTATTACAGTGGGTGAACAAATTACTATCGAGCAATTGATAGAAAAGTGCATAGTTATGTGAATATCTAGGCATGATCATGTAGATAGGCATCACATCCGTGACAAGTAGACCGAAACGATTCTGCATCTACTACTATTACTCCACACATCGACCGCTATCCAGCATGCATCTAGAGTATTAAGTTCCCCCCCCCCCCCCCCCCCCCCCCCCCCCCCCCCCCCCCCCCCCCCCCCCCCCCCCCCCCCCCCCCCCCCCCCCCCCCCCCCCCCCCCCCCCCCCCCCCCCCCCCCCCCCCCCCCCCCCCCCCCCCCCCCCCCCCCCCCCCCCCCCCCCCCCCCCCCCCCCCCCCCCCCCCCCCCCCCCCCCCCCCCCCCCCCCCCCCCCCCCCCCCCCCCCCCCCCCCCCCCCCCCCCCCCCCCCCCCCCCCCCCCCCCCCCCCCCCCCCCCCCCCCCCCCCCCCCCCCCCCCCCCCCCCCCCCCCCCCCCCCCCCCCCCCCCCCCCCCCCCCCCCCCCCCCCCCCCCCCCCCCCCCCCCCCCCCCCCCCCCCCCCCCCCCCCCCCCCCCCCCCCCCCCCCCCCCCCCCCCCCCCCCCCCCCCCCCCCCCCCCCCCCCCCCCCCCCCCCCCCCCCCCCCCCCCCCCCCCCCCCCCCCCCCCCCCCCCCCCCCCCCCCCCCCCCCCCCCCCCCCCCCCCCCCCCCCCCCCCCCCCCCCCCCCCCCCCCCCCCCCCCCCCCCCCCCCCCCCCCCCCCCCCCCCCCCCCCCCCCCCCCCCCCCCCCCCCCCCCCCCCCCCCCCCCCCCCCCCCCCCCCCCCCCCCCCCCCCCCCCCCCCCCCCCCCCCCCCCCCCCCCCCCCCCCCCCCCCCCCCCCCCCCCCCCCCCCCCCCCCCCCCCCCCCCCCCCCCCCCCCCCCCCCCCCCCCCCCCCCCCCCCCCCCCCCCCCCCCCCCCCCCCCCCCCCCCCCCCCCCCCCCCCCCCCCCCCCCCCCCCCCCCCCCCCCCCCCCCCCCCCCCCCCCCCCCCCCCCCCCCCCCCCCCCCCCCCCCCCCCCCCCCCCCCCCCCCCCCCCCCCCCCCCCCCCCCCCCCCCCCCCCCCCCCCCCCCCCCCCCCCCCCCCCCCCCCCCCCCCCCCCCCCCCCCCCCCCCCCCCCCCCCCCCCCCCCCCCCCCCCCCCCCCCCCCCCCCCCCCCCCCCCCCCCCCCCCCCCCCCCCCCCCCCCCCCCCCCCCCCCCCCCCCCCCCCCCCCCCCCCCCCCCCCCCCCCCCCCCCCCCCCCCCCCCCCCCCCCCCCCCCCCCCCCCACAAGAATGCTCTCATCATGCACAACCCCGATGACAAGCCAAGCAATTGTTTCATACTTTAGTAATCTCAAACTTTTTCAACCTTCACGCAATACATGAGCGTTAGCCATGGATATAGCACTATGGGTGGAATAGAGTATAATGATGGGGGTTATGTGGAGAAGACAAAAAAGGAGAAAGTCTCACATTGACGTGGCTAATCAACGGGCTAGGGAGATGCCCATCAATTGACGTCAATGCAAGGAGTAGGGATTGCCATGCAACGGATGCACTAGAGCTATAAATGTATGAAAGCTCAACAAAAGAAACTAAGTGGGTGTGCATCCAACTTGCTTGCTCACGAAGACCTAGGGCATTTGAGGAAGCCCATTGTTGGAATATACAAGCCAAGTTCTATAATGAAAAATTCCCACTAGTATATGAAAGTGACAAAACAAGAGACTCTCTATCATAAAGATCATGGTGCTACTTTGAAGCACAAGTGTGGAAAAAAAAGGATAGTAGCATTGTCCCTTTTTATTTCTTTTCTCTTTTTTTGGGCCTCCCTTTTTTTTGGCCTTTCTTCTTCTTCTTCTTCTTCTTCTTTTCTGTTTTTTATTTGGGACAATGCTCTATTAATGAAGATCATCACACTTCTATTTATTTACAACTCAATGATTACAACTCGACACTAGAAAAAAATATGACCCTATATGAATGCCTCCGGCGGTGTACCGGGATGGGCAATGAATCAAGAGTGACATGTATGATAAATTATTCATGGTGGCTTTGCCACAAATACGATGTCAACTACATGATCATGCAAGGCAATATGGCAATGATGAAGCGTGTCATAATAAATGAAACGGTGGAAAGTTGCATGGCAATATATCTCGGAATGGCTATGGAAATGCCATAATAGGTAGGTATGGTGGCTATTTTGAGGAAGATATAAGGAGGTTTATGTGTGATAGAGCGTATCATATCACGGGGTTTGGATGCACCGGTGAAGTTTGCACCAACTCTCAAGGTGAGAAAGGGCAATGCACGGTACCGAAGAGGCTAGCAATGATGGAAAGGTGAGAGTGCGTATAATCCATGGACTCAACATTAGTCATAAATAACTCACATACTTATTGCAAAAATCTACAAGTCATCAAAAACCAAGCATTATGTGCATGCTCCTAGGGGGATAGATTGGTAGGAAAAGACCATCGCTCGTCCCCGACCGCCACTCATAAGGATGACAATCAAAGAACACCTCATGCTTCAAATTTGTTACACAACGGTTACCATACGTGCATGCTATGGGACTTGCAAACTTCAACACAAGTATTTCTCAAATTCACAACTACTCAACTAGCACGACTCTAATATTACCATCTTCATATCTCAACACAATCATCAAGTATCAAACTTCTCATAGTATTCAATGCACTTTTTTTGAAAGTTTTTATTATACCCATCTTGGATGCCTATCATATTAGGACAAATTTTATAGCCAAAGAAAATTACCATGCTATTCTAAAGGACTCTCAAAATAATATAAGTGAAGCATGAGAGATCAATAATTTCTATAAAATAAAAACACCACCGTGGTCTAAGAGATATAAGTGAAGCACTAGAGCAAAATTATCTATCTCAAAAGATATAAGTGAAGCACATAGAGTATTCTAATAAATTCCGATTCATGTGTGTCTCTCCCAAAAGGTGTGAACAGCAAGGACCATTGTGGTAAACTAAAAAGCTAAGACTCAAATCATACAAGACGCTCCAAGCAAAACACATATCATGTGGTGAATAAAAATATAGCATCAAGTAAAGTTACCGATGGACGAAGACGAAAGTGGGGATGCCTTCTGGGGCATCCCCAAGCTTAGGCTTTTGGTTGTCCTTGAATTTTACCTTGGGGTGTCTTGGGCATCCCCAAGCTTAGGCTCTTGCCACTCCTTATTCCATAATCCATCAAATCTTTACCCAAAACTTGAAAACTTCACAACACAAAACTCAACAGAAAATCTCATGAGCTCCGTTAGCGAAAGAAAACAAACCACCACTTCAAGGTACTCTAATGAACTCATTATTTATTTATATTGGTGTTAAACCTACTTTATTCCAACTTCTCTATATTTCATACCCCCCGATACTAGCCATAGATTCATCAAAATAAGCTAACAACACACGAAAAACTGAATCTGTCAAAAACAAAACAGTCTGTAGTAATCTGTGTCAAACGTATACTTATGGAACTCCAACCATTCTGAAATAAATTGTTTCACGTGAGGAATTTATCTATTAATCATCTGCAAAAAGAATCAACCTAAAAGCAGTCTCCAGTAAAAAATGGCAACTAATCTCGTGAGCGCTAAAGTTTCTGTTTTTTACAGCAAGATCATAAAGACTTCACCCAAGTCTTCCCAAAGGTTCCACTTGGCACAAACACTAATTTAAAACATAAAAACACATCTAAACAGAATCTAGATGAATTATTTATTACTAAACATAACCAAAAAGCAAGAAACAAAAATAAAATTGGGTTGCCTCCCAACAAGCGCTATCGTTTAACGCCCCTAGCTAGGCATAAAGGCAAGGATAGATCTAGGTATTATCATCTTTGGTTGGCAATTCTTCAATAGAACACTTATAACCCTTAGAAGTTTACTTCTTTTTATTAATGATCAAGCTCCTAGTCAAGAAATCAAGAAATTCATTTGTAGCAAAAGGTTCCTTAATGATAGCAAAAAAGTTGGGGTCAACACTTATTGATTTGAGATCCGCATTTTCCTTACTAGAAGATTCACCCTTATTTTTAGGAACATACATTAATTTGGCAACTTTGGTAGTATGAGGATTTGGAGTATTTTTCACGGATGAAAAGGCAGACCCTAAGTTGGTAATAATATCCTCAAGTTTACCAATTCTTGTGGAATCTTGATCTATTCTTTCGTTAACTATAGGTTCCTTTTCTTTGAAATTTTTCAGAGTAACTCCTACCTTAGATCCATATTGGGTAATTTGGTTGTGGATCTTTTTATCCAAATTTTCAATCAACTCTACAGTGGCAACTTTATTTTCAATAATTTCAAGCCTTTGCATTACATGTTCCAAAGTTAAAATAGTTCCATTAACCAAAAGAGGTGGTGGGCCAAACAAATCTATCATAGCATTATAAGAATCAAAAGTATGGCTACCCAAGAAATTCCCTCCAGTAATGGTATCAAGAATATATCTGTTCCAAGGAGTGATGCCTACATAAAAATTGCGAAGAAGAACGGAAGTAGATTGCTTCCTAGTAGATCTATTCTGAGCATTGCAAATTCTATGCCAAGCATCTTTTAGATTTTCTCCCTCCCTTTGTTTAAAATTAAGAACTTCATGATCGGGAGTACTAACAATGATAGAAGGACTAGCCATGACGACCAACGATCTAGCACACAGCGACGCAAAAAGCAAGTGAAAAAGAGGCAAACGGAAAAAGAGGGCGAAAAAAAGGGCAAGGGTGAAGTGGGGGAGAGGAAAACGAGAGGCAAATGGCGAATAATGTAATGCGAGGGATAAGAGTTTGCGATGGGTACTTGGTATGTCTTGACTTGACTTGACTTGGCGTAGATATCCCCGGCAATGGTGCCAGAAATGGCTCATTGACGGGAGATCAAATTTTGACTTGACTTGGTGTAAGCCTCCCCGGCAACGGCGCCAGAAATCCTTCTTGCTACCTCTTGAGCACTGCGTTGGTTTTCCCTTGGAGAGGAAAGGGTGATGCAGCAAAGTAGCGTAAGTATTTCCCTCAGTTTTTGAGAACCAAGGTATCAATCTAGTAGGAGACTACACGCAAGTCGCCTCATACCTACACAAACAAATAAGAACCTTGCAACCAACGCGATAAAGGGGTTGTCAATCCCTTCACGGCCACTTGCAAAAGTGAGATCTGATAGAGATAATAAGATAAATATTTTTGGTATTTTTTATGATATAGATTGAAAGTAAAGATTGCAAAGTAAAATAGATTGGAAACTTATATGATGGAAAATAGACCCGGGGGACATAGGTTTCACTAGTGGCTTCTCTCAAGATAGCATAAGTATTACGGTGGGTGAACAAATTCCTATCGAGCAATTGATAGAAAAGTGCATAGTTATGAGAATATCTAGGCATGATCATGTATATAGGCATCACGTCCGTGACAAGTAGACCAAAATGATTCTGCATGTACTACTATTACTCCACACATCGACCGCTATCCAGCATGCATCTAGAGTATTAAGTTCATAAGAACAGAGTAACGCATTAGGCAAGATGACATGATGTAGAGGGATAAACTCAAACAATATGATATAAACCCCATCATTTTATCCTCGATGGCAACAATACAATGCGTGCCTTGCTACCCCTGCTGCACTGGTAAAGGACACCACAAGATTGAACCCAAAGCTAAGCACTTCTCCTATTGCAAGAAAGATCAATCTAGTAGGCCAAACCAAACTGATAATTCTAAGAGACTTGCAAAGATAACAAATCATACATATAAGAATTCAGAGAAGAACCAAATATTGTTCATAGATAATCTTGATCATAAACCCACAATTCATCGGATCTCGACAAACACACTTCAAAAAGAATTACATCAAATAGATCTCCAAGAAGATCGAGGAGAACTTTGTATTGACATCCAAAGAGAGAGAAGAAGCCATCTAGCTAATAACTATGGACCCGAAGGTCTGTGGTAAACTACTCACACATCATCACAGAGGCTATGGTGTTGATGTAGAAGCCCTCCGTGATCGATTCCCCCTCCGGCGGAGCGCCAAAAAAGGCCCCAAGATGGGATCTCACGGGTACAGAAGGTTGCGGCGGTGGAAATAGGGTTTCGTGGTGCTCTCGGATGTTTTCGGGGTATATGAGTATATATAGGCGAAAGAAGTCGGTCAAGGGAGCCATGAGGGGCCCACGAGGGTGGGTGCGCGCCCTCCTGCCTCGTGGCCTCCTCATTTCTTTCTTGACGTCCACTCCAAGTCTCCTGGATTGCGTTTGTTCCAAAAATCACTCTCCCAAAGGTTTCATTCCGTTTGGATTCCATTTGATATTCCTTTTCTGCGAAACACTAAAATAGGCAAAAAAACAACAATTTGCACTGGGCCTTTGGTTAGTAGGTTAGTCCCAAAAATAATATAAAAGTGTATAATAAAGCCCATTAAACATCCAAAACAGATAATATAATAGCATGGAACAATAAAAAATTATAGATACGTTGGAGACGTATCACGTGTGAGCTGCTATATCTCAGATCTACAAGCTCCCAAGCAACTCGTATCAGCATATAGCATCTAAGGTGTGGGGGCACATGATATTCTTTCGGGGAGGGGGGTGCACAACCAATCAGAGTTTGGGAGGGTGGGGACAAATATAATGTTCAAATAATATAATCTAAACAATCCTAAATAGAGCTTCACAATTTTACCTAAGGTCGAGGGTTTAACCCCTGACAATCTACATAGCTCCGCTAAACACAACATTTGCATGTATCCAGTGCTAGACTTAATATTCATGTTTCAGTTTCCTGTTCATTTTAAATATTGAATTTAGGACCATGCATGTCTTAGATTTTACTCCCTTCATTCCTAAATATTAGTATTTTTTGAGATTTTAGATGGACTGCCACATACGGATGTATATAGACATATTTTAGATTGTAGATTCACTTATTTTCCTCCGTATGTAGTCACTTGTTGAAATCTCTACAAGACAAATATTTAGGAACAGAGGGTGTATTTTTGAATTCGTGTCATACATGCATGGTTTGGAAAAATAGATGCACTATACTTACTGGATTGTTGTGGTATTCGTGTGTGTGTGCATGTGTGGTGATATGCTTGATACATACAAAGTTTTCTCACCACCATACCGGTCATCTTTTAAATTTGAATTTGCAATGAAAAACTTACTAGGGATACCATGAAGTGTGAAATCCGCGTTGAGATCACTATATCACAACTCACTCTAATTCAAGAACTCGTCATAAATCAATTACCATGTTGAGATTACTATTTGCAAGGAAAATAAGGGCATTGTAATACACATAGATTCGTTCAGCAATTTAAAAGATTCCTTTCATATTCTCGAATGGTAGCACCCAACGGCGTACCAGCCAGACCCTGGCTCGTGTTGATCCAAAAAAAACCGGGATCGTGTCCTTCTGGTGCCGTGCATGGTACGCACATTAGCCAACCCAACCAGTCGAGCCTCCGGATTTCGAGTCAAAATATCTGGCGGCCAGAATTCCAGCCCTAGGAAATTCGCCTCATGTCCCCGGTCCATAATGACTACCGATTAACAATGGAGGGATGCTTTAGTAACTAGATAATGTTACCTACCATGCCGAGCATGGTTCAATTCCCTCGGTCGCTGCTACCCAAGGTCACCCGTCAACTCCATTGCCTAGTACTAATAGGAGCACTACACCAGGATGACCACAGAATTGAGCCCCGTTTGTCCGTGCTTATGGTATGTTTGGTTGGAGACTAGTGTGTCCAAGCCAAAGTGTGTCCAGCCATACAAGTATGGCAAGCCACACAAGTGTGGCTGAGAAATTGGATGCCAAACTTTGGCAAAAGTTGGCAAAAAAATCATCTCTATGACAAGTGGACCATAGGGGCAATAAAGCGTTGGAAGCCAAAGTGTGGCAAAAACCAAACACATACCAACAAAAGTGTGGCTACCAAATTTTGGCTTGGCAAACTGTGGCTGGGAACCAAACATGCCCTAGTACTTGAGTTAATATATCAGGCAATGCACTGGTACATAGGGATTATCCTTTTACTCCGCATATATAACTTGTCTGAAGTCTAACTAAGTAGAATGTTTGACCAAATCCTTTCTTAAGAAATATTAACATCTACAACAGTAAAGATGTATCGCTTGAAAATTTATTGCATGATGCAGGTTATGATATTGTTTCGAATCCTGGATTTTAAATTTCCGAAAATCCAAAAGTGACCGGAAATTCATGAAACTGAGCATGGTCGCGTGATATGGCACAAATATTCCTATGTAATTTTTTTCTTCAATTTGAGACAAGCTGCTTATGAGAAGTTGCACAAAAGAAGAGCCAGGGTATTTTGGAACAAAGACCTGTCACGTTAAGGCAAACACTTTCACTATTCAAACCACGAGCATTTACGTACCGCCACGAGTCCCGCTTCTCATCGGCAGGTGCCGTCCGAGCAAGCGTGTCACGGGAAACCACGACCACCTATGGGACCAGGAGTCCCCTTGCTGGTTCGGCAGGGGGAGTCGCGTTGCACAAAGAGTAGACCAGCATGGGGCAGCACGACAGAGATCTCACGGACAGTTTTACCCAGGTTCGGGCCGCCGTGAGATGTAAAACCCTACTCCTTCTTTGGTGGATTGATGGTGGAAAGGTGGTGGTGGAGTGTAGTACACTTGCCCGGCAAGGGTTGCCTCAGGGCGGAAGTGGCTACGCGCGTACAGGGGTGTGAGTTATCCAACCTTCTAACCCTTTCAAGGGTTGCCACGGGCCTCCTTTTATAGATCAAGGGGTTACCACAATGGCACAGTAGTCATTACCACTGATAAGATAGCAACAGTGCTATCATACTTAACTCTGTGGGCTGACAGGGCGCATTAAATGCACCGCTCAATGTCACATCACTGGTTGCCCGGCAAGGCTTGCCGGGCTATCTTGCCAGCTCCGCGCCTGCTCACTTGACACGTTGGAGGACGAGTGTCACCTGTGGGTTTTTCCTGTAGGGAGAGGCTGCCATGTGGCGAATGGCTGCCACTTAGTCACTCTGCGGCTTGATACTGCACTAATCGACGACGTGAGTCGTGGTGGAGTGGTTGGTGAGGTGGTTTTGCCTCCGTGAGTCCTGGCAGGCCCTGCCGGGACGCCTTGGTTGTCTTCTTCTAGGAGTGGCCTCCCCCCTTGTCGGGATCGCCTGCCCGGCAAGGGAGGCATTTCTCTTGACGATATCTTGCTTCTCTTGCTTGGTCTTGGTCCCTCTGATCTGCTTGTTGGTTCTTCGTATCTCTTGGTTTCTTGTACTTTGACTTAGGCCAGTGCTTCAATCTTGTTCCCGTTCCTGTGCACAGTCAGGGCAACAGACCCAGGGTTTGTTGCACCGACAGAAGCCCCCGGGCCTGCCCTGAATGCACTGCCGGGCGTCATCGGGGTAGGACCTAATAAGTGCACAGGCGGTGTTGCTGAAGAGGCTGGTCTCTTGAGGTCTTCTTTGCTTCTTTATTAGTCTTGATTCCGGGCCAGTTTGCGGTTTCTCCGCGCGTTGTGTAAAGCAAATAGTGGTGGGGCCGCTCCAGTAATGGCCCATGAATGACTTTAACGCACGGGGTAGAAACTGCCAATTCACTCTTCCCACCACACCCTTATCCTTAGCCATGTATGTTGCATGCATCGCGCGGGGTAGGTAACGCAGGTGCGTGGCGTGGGAGAGCATCAAGGCGAGGGCCCGGCCATCTTGAATTGGCAGAGGGGGATGATGGCCGCGTGTTGAGGGAGCGGCTCTCCTCCCCGGCCCACCTATAAGAAGAGAGGTGAAGGAGGAGGATGGAGTCACCCATCCTCGGATTCTTCCTCCTCTGTCTTCCGCTGGTTATGTTAGGAAAAAGAGCCTGTGGCCGCGCCCCGGGCTCCATCTTGAAGTTTCTCCTGGGTTTGAAAGGGGGACTCGGGCGGCGTGGAGACAACACCGGGGGTGGCAACTCCGGTGTGTTCATGTCCGGGCCGCCCGTGGCCTTGACTCCAGTGGGAGGGGACGCGAATGACATCACGTCGAGGCTCGGAGTGGGTATGGCGCGTGGTAGTCGGTCGCTCCCCATTCTTCTTCCCCTCGCGGCACTGGAGAGGAGTCAAGGAAGAGATTCGTCGCTAGCAGAGGTGGATCTGCCTCCTCCCAGGCATCGTCTTCTTGCCGTGCAGGGGGCTTCTTGCTCCCATATGCATCCCCGGGACGTGCGGTGACTTCGAACGCCAGGGATCTTGGGGACGACCATGCTCTACATGGGAAGACCCAGAGAGCATGATGTCCGGCATGATGGCCGTGCCGAGGTCTTCGGGTGGTAGTAATGCGGATGGCAGTGGCAACCCAAGACATGTCAAGAACAGGGACGACCGTTCCGACGGGTCGTGTTTGGCGGTGACTCCATGCCCCCCCCATCTGGTCCTCCGGCAGCGTCACCATCCACGCCTGCCCTCCGGTTTCTTCCTCCTTGCTGGGGAGCGGCGCCGTCCTAATCCTGGGGAGGCGCCGAATCCCAGCTGTGCCCGCCTCCGGCCACTTCTACCTCTACCTGTAGGAGATGGACATGGGCAAAGGCATCACGGGGCACTTATCTTTTTTCCATCTTAAACTTTTAGGCTCTTGCGAAATTTTAATTCAAATAATGTAATCTCTCGAGTCCGTGTTTGTGTTCTGTAATGCTTGTACTTGTATCAACATATTAATGAAAAAGATGAACCCTGCCAGTGAACCCGTGCATGTGTATGTCCATGCAGAGGTGAGATGCATCTTTAATGTAAATAAACGAGTTTTCCCGGCAAGCTATCCTGCCGGCACCCTTTTTGTCTTCCTGAGAATCACATCTGCCGGGGAAGAGACAAAGGGGCCAGCCCCCCGCCAACTTATTATTTACCAAAGGCCACTACAACCATCATGCTCGAAGCAACGTTCGAGTCAGGGATGGGAGCACCTAAGTCTCAAAAGAGTGGTGAGGTTTTCTTATGCACAAGTTATAGCTTACAGAACACTAACGGACAGGAGGTAAAACTTATCTGTTTGGCTTTCCGGGGTTCGCAGTGCCGGGCAATCTTCTCAACTCCTTGTCGAAGCCAAGTTCACGGCAGGAACCTGCAGCTTCATAGAGCTAAGAGTGAATGATGGGTGCAATCCTATCTATATGCATATGCAAATGCTCATGAAATGCTTATGCAGTGAACTTGGAATGCTCATGCATGCATGCAATCTTGATCGGGGGCCCCCCACAACGCTTCTTTATTTTCTCTTGCACGGGGTCATCGCCCCGGCTTTGTCGAAGGGGTTACATGCAGCTGAGGCAAGGCCTGTACAAAAGGGTGGCTGCCGGGCAGGGCCCGACAGCCGCGCCTTACGGGTATAACTTGCGGAGATGCTCAATATTCCATGAGTTTTGCAACTGAGTGCCATCTCCGGTCTCCAGACGGACTGCGCCAGGTCTGGTGACTCGTACTACCCGGTAAGGGCCTTCCCACTTCGGTGACAACTTGTTTGTACCATTGGCGGACTGAACGCGCCTAAGGACAAGGTCACCTTCGTCAAAACACCGGGCATGAACCTTGCAGCTATGATAGCGACGCAGGGCTTGCTAATATCTTGCAGCACGCGTAGCAGCCCGGAGATGGTTCTCCTCGAGTAGCACAGCGCCGTCACGTCGGTGCTGATCTTGCGCTACTTCATCGTAGGCAAGCACTCGAGGTAACCCGTAAATGAGTTCTGTGGGGATAACTGCTTCTGCCCCGTATACCAGGGAGAAGGGAGTCTGCGCGGTAGCTCGGTTTGGTGTCATTCTGAGGGACCCGAGAACTACCGGTAGCTCCTCGATCCACCGCCTGCCGTGCTTCTCCAGCGTATCAAAAGTTCTTGTCTTGAGTCCACGCAGCACTTCAGTGTTCGTCCTCTCAGCTTGTCCATTGCTTCAGGGGTGTGTCACAGAGGCAAATGAGATCTTGCATCCGAGGGCATGAACATATTGCATGAAGGCGGGGCTCGTGAACTGGGTGCCATTATCGGTAATGATCCTTGCCTGAACTCCAAAATGACAAACCAGATCTTTCAAGAACTTGATAGCCGACTGAGTAGTCACCTTTCTCACGGTAGTCACTTCCGGCCACTTTGTAAACTTGTCCATATCTACGAACAAGAATTCAAAGCCCCCGATTGCTCGGGGGAAGGGGCCGAGGATATCGATCCCCCAGACCGAAAATGGTCATGATAGAGGGATTGTCTAAAGAGCTTGGGCAGACAGGTTGGTTTTCTTGGAATGGAAATGGCAGGCTTCACATTTCGTGACTAGCTCGACCGCATCTTGGATGGCTGTGGGCCTATTGAATCCTTGCCGGAATGCTTTCCCAACTAATTCCCTTGATCCAATGTGGGAGCCGCACATGCCTTTGTGAATCTCAGCCAGCAGTTCCTTTCCTTCTTCCCGGCAGACACACTTCAATTTCACACCGTTGGGCCTCCTTCTGTACAGAGTGTCATCGACAAACTGATACATACTGGCCCTCCAGGCTACTTTTTCAGCTTCATCTTGGTCGCCGGGAAGCTCTCCAGTTTGGAGGAAGTGGACAATGTGCCTTGCCCAAGTTGGAGCCTGGGGCTCAGCAACGAGGACTAGCGGCACCTCCTCTGTTGTGGGAGCACAAGCCTCATTCGCGGGGTCCATGGGCCTGGCTGGAGGCGGCGGTACGGGAGGCTGCGAGGAGTTGTTTCCAGCAGGGTCTCTGCCAGGAGCGGACGGCTATACCGGGAGAGGCTTACCAGTGTCCAACTTTCTCCTTTTATGGGCCATTGTTGCTGGGGATACGGTGGGATGAGTGAGATGGAGAACAAAAGTCCCTGGTTCCACAGGAAGCTTCTGCGCAGCACACTTTGACAGATGATCAGCTATGCTGTTTTCTGCATGGGGTACGTGCTCTGTTTGCAATCCGTCAAGGTGCTCCTCCAATGTCCTCACTTTCTTGACGTATGCCTCCATCGATGGACTTTGGTAATCCTTTGTTGACTTGTCTCACCACAATCTGTGAATCTCCTCAATGATCAGTTTCTTGATTCCCAATTCAGCTGCAATCCTCAGCCCGACAAGGAGCCCTTCAAACTCAGCTATATTATTGGTTGCTTCTTCCCGGGCAAAATGCATTTGGACGACGTACTTCAAGTGCTCCCCGGAGGGGGCAATGAGAAGCATGCCAGCTCCTGCACCTTGCAGGGAAAAAGCACCATCAAAATACATTATCCATTCCTGGGGTGATTCCTTGCCTGGGATAACTGTCTCTATCACTTCCTCATCAGAGGTTGGCGTCCATTCTGCAATAAACTCTGCCAATGCCCTGCTTTGAATGGTTTATGTGCTCTCAAACTTCAAACCAAAGTTGGATAACTCCAAAGTCCACTCCACTATTCTGCCGGTAGCCTCAGGGTTTTGGAGTATCCTTTGCAACGGGAAACAAGTGAAAACCATGATCTCATGGGCTTGGAAGTAGTGGCGCAGATTCCTTGAGGCCATGATGAGACCAAAAATCAACTTTTGCACGCCAGAGTACCTCGATCTAGCCCCCTGTAACAGGGAGCTGACAAAGTACACTGGGCGCTCCACCACTTTCTTCCTTGCCGCGTCCTTGGGGTTGCTCTCGTTGCCGTGCTTACCATTGTCCCGATCCTTCTCTGACTCTACCGGTCTCTGCTCACTCTCTGCCTCATCCACTTCTCGCTGTGCTACCAAGGCTGCACTGACCACTTGGTTGGTTGCCGCTAAGTACAGCAGCAACGGTTCCTGGGGTTTGGAAGCAACCAAGGTAGGCACAAAGGACAAGTATGCCTTCAACTCTTGAAAAGTTGTATCCGCTTCCGGGGTCCACTTCATGGGCCCTGCCTTCTTCAAAATTTTGAAGAACAGTAGGGCACGCTCGGTAGACTTGGAGATAAATCTGCTTAGCGCGGCAATGCATCCCGTCAGACGCCTCACATCCTTAACTGTCCTTGGTGCTTGGATCTGCTCGATAGCCTTGATCTTGTCAGGGTTGGCTTTGATCCCACGATGGGATACAAAGAACTCAAGTAGCTTGCCAGAGGGAACACCAAATACACACTTCTTCGGGTTGAGCTTCAAATTGATCTTGCGGAGATTAGCAAATGTCTCTTCCTAATCCTGAATAAGGGTGGCTCTATCCTTGGTCTTGACCACAATGTCATCCATATAAGCTTCTATGTTTCTGTGCAGCTGTGGCTCAAAACCAATCTAGACTGCCCTTGCAAAAGTGGACCCGACACTCTTTAATCCAAATGGCATGCGAACAAAGCAGTACGTACCACATGGAGTGATGAACGACGTCTTCTCTTCATCTTCCTTGGACATGAAGATTTGGTGATACCCAGAATATGCATCCAGAAAGGAGAGAAAATCACAACCTGAAGTGGAATCCACAATCTGATCAATACGCGGCAAGGGAAATGGGTCCTTCGGGCAAGCCTTGTTAAGATCAGTTCGGCAGTTGCGTGCTGCTACTGAAGAATTTCAAAGTTGATTTGGACCAGCTCTCCTTGCCAAGAAAGTTCGATTTTGACATCATCCCTTACCGCAAGATATGATTTAGATTTGAACCTTGACCATCCTTTAGCATCAATCATCATACGACCATCCTTTGTACTTACGGTATATTGAGCAGGTTCATTCACACATGGGCTGCGCATGGTAAGAGAAACTTGGCCACGGACGCCCGGATTGTTGAATGACTCCCTCGTTGCTCTTGGAATTCTCTGTTTGCAAACAAGAAGACATACACAAACAGTTAGATCAACACAGTGAATCATGTGAAACAACATGGAAATAAAAAAGAATGAAGCACTTGGGCAGCCAATGCTTACCAAGAAGGTGGAGATGTCATTTTTTGTAAGGACTTTGGTATGTGTAGTGCGAACTGCAGCCCAGTCTGCTGCCGGTGCAACTGATGGTTCCGTTGCCGCTGCACGGGCCGGAGGAGATGCAAGTGCAACTTCAAGTGTTGGTGCAAGTGTCGGAGTCGTTGCTGGTGCCAGTGCCGGTGCAACTGGTAGTGGTCCTGCTGCTGCCAGAGATGGTGCTCCTTGTGGAGCTGGTGCCGGTGTCGGAGCAGGTACCGGTGTCGATGCCCGATCCTCCAGTAGATCAGCCTGATCCACTGACACAGTCGGTGCCCAATCCTTAGGTGGATCAGACTAAGCTGCTGCCGCTGTCGGTGCTAGAGCAAGTGCCGTCGAAGAAGGTGCCGGTGCTCAATCCGTTGCTGAAGGTGGTACCGATGTGCGAGACAGCTGCAATCGTCTCTGGTCTGCTATGATCAGCTTTCTAACTTGACTAGGCTCCATCACCTTGATCCATTATTTTTCTTCATTTCTTTTAAACGCGAGAAGGACTAATTGTGGTGTCATTGTTAAACCAAACTGAGTTCATCACAGGGCTTCAGATTGTACTCAGACAACAGACTGATCCAACTGTGTCCAGTAATATAAGTGATGGACCGTGCCTTCATTACTGACAGGACATAAGAAGTGAAACTTGCAAAAATAAACATCATAGAGCAAACCAAACAGTTTATTCTGTGACAAATGTCACATGGCAAAACCTACATCGTAAAACTGCAGCAAAAGTAAACATGACATTAAATCAATAAGATTTAGATAGTAAATCAATAAGATTTACTTGATGTGACATGAGTGAATCCTTACCAGGAAATCACTATGTTCAAGTTCTAAACAGAAGATTGATCGTCCAATTAAGTGTGGCATGCAGGGCCCTCGCTTACTCCCACAAGCAGGATAGCCCGAAGGTCGTGACAAATCGTATGGACCAAACATCCATGGGACTGGAAATACTGGTGGGTGCGATAAACCCTGCAATGCATACAGATATTGGAGTGTAACCATAATTGATAAACCGTCCTCACAAAAAAGATGATCTGGATACTTCAAAATATACAGACTGAATTGAGTGGACAGACATTAACATAGACTGTTCTCAGGACTCACCACACAACAAGAGTGGCAGTACTAAACAATACAGGGTTCACACACACAAATCAAGTACTCAACAATAGTACTTACTACAGACAAGCAAAGTTGCACGAACTAAACTCTGCAGACTATTTCTTGCCACCGACCTACGGGATGAACCCCGCATAACTGACTAGGCCATGGACTTCATGAGAGATGTCTACCAGCACCATCACCATCTCCTCAACCTTGGAGAACCTAACAGAGTGGTCTTTCCAGTCATAAACATGACGATGAAGATAGTCCGCATCAGATTTGTCGGGAAGCTTTACAAGAACCACACCCTTCGTATTCAAAGGCATAGCCAGGAAATTTTTGTTGTGAAGTACACCCTCGACAACATGCCTTACAACAATGCTACAGGAAAACACTAGTTCAGGACACGTGGCGACAAGGACACACTAGCTGGATAGTTTAGCAGCACAACTCATCCTCAGGTCTTCCTGTTCGCACGGCATGACTTTGAGAACTTCATCTCCACCGCAGACCTGGTTCTAATTCAAACACAAACCAAATATTTTATTACTACCTCCGTTCAGAAATATAAGATGATTTTTGATATTTTAATCCATATAAGACTACATATACACACAGAAATGAGTGAACAAAGACACTACAACATGTCTTCAAAGGCATGAGAGCAGAGGGATTACTTGCAATATCCATAACACAAGTTACTGAGGCTAATATACTCTCTTCAAAGGTAGCATTGATGTTCATAAAGTAGTTGAAAGTAATCTATAAGAAATCAGTGTCAACCTCTCACATGTTTTGGTCAAAAGAGGACTTTAGAACCGTCATTTGGCACACAAAAATCACATGCAAGATCACCCAGAAAGTTGTACTGCTAGCACTAGTACTTCATGGTAGATAAAAAACACGATCAAGATCGAGAAAAAGATTGTCAAGATGAGATATTACCTGGACTTGCTTAAAGAGGGATCCTGGAGATGGGGCCTTGGACAGGGCCATGGCCTTGAGCTTGTCTGCGGTAGTCTCAGTGGGGTGCTTGTGCTTCTTCATACCCTGATCCTCAACAGTTTTGACTAGAGCCATAGACATAACTTCGGCCGGTGCTCCAGGGTCCAACAAGAAACTGTCAAATATAAATAAAAGAAACCATAATCATAAACCCAAAAGAAGAATAGAGAGGGAGTTATAGGATCAGTCTCGGGTTTGCAAGAATCAGCACCATTGATGCGCTCACCTTTCTTTCTTTGGGAGAGAAGAACAATGGCAGAAGCAGGTCGGGGTTTTCTTGAAGAAATGAGGAACAAGATGAGGGAGAAGCGAGTTGGGGTTTTCTTCAAGAGAGGAAGCTGAGGGAGAAGAGTGAAATGATGGTTTCTTCGTCCGTCCAACTTATTGCTAGAAAGGTGGGGGTTTTGTCATTTGATGGCTCATTCGGCATTACTGCGGCGCTTCGATCGGGGTAGTCTACCGTGCAGTTGGGCACTCTAGTATGGAGTAATTTAATGCATGGCTAGTGGACCCCGATGCTGGCTGGCCCACACGTCGGCGGAAGTGAGTAGCAAGGTTCCCGATGACCGTCGAGGAGGATCCGCATGGTAGAGTGTGTCCACTGTTTCTGAAGAAAAAAAATGATTACAGCAAGCGTTTCCACTCTTACGACGGAGGAGTGTAAAACACGGCAGCCACTTGAACTTACATAGTGCTCCTACTACTAGGCATGTGATGTGCTTCATACGTTAGTACTACATAATCTTGTTGCTAGAGTAGTAAGATATGACGATAACAAATGATGTTGTGCGCATGTCAACTATACGAACAGTAGTGTAACATAGTACCCCTCCTCTGATCATCCAGTCGAGAATGAACGGTGAGATCAATGTGAACAGAACTAGGTCTACAGCGCACAGAGAGTATGATGCTACAGTACTCCATGGAACATGAACCATATGAAGCACGAATCAGTGTTTGGCAGGGTGTATGAAGGGGTGCATGGGAGGGGAGAAAAAGTTCCCTTCTCGACCCACTTTTGGGTGTTTGGCAGAGTGCATGAAGGGTGCATGAGTCCACACTAGTTGGTTAACACAGATACATTAGGAGCATGCATGAAGAGAGGTGCTGAGATGAGCATGCACGAAGAGGGAACAACTATATTGAGATGAGAATGCAACCAAACACACCCACATGCTTTGTATTACAGTGACCGATCTGCACCGTCTGAGTTTGATCCAACGGTCATGTTGCGCCGAGACATGGGCATGCCCATGCAGAGGATGCCTAAACACCACTGAAGTCCCTCTGCTTCTCGTGGTGCACGCACTACTGGAATCAGGATCTTTGCCGTCTGCTAGCTGACGGCAAAGAAGGTCTTTGCCCTCAGCTTGAAAAAAGCTGACGACAAAGAGCATGTTTACCGTCAGCCAGTTCTTTGCTGTCTGCTAGCTTATGACATAGAAGCTTTGCCGTCTGCTAGTAGACGGCAAAGAGGGAGGGTGGCCCACTAACGAGAACCACCTAACGACCACTTTCTTTGCCGTCCGTGAGCAGACGCAAAGAGAATAGCCAACCTAACGGCCGTTTCCCCCCAGCCCCACCCCACTAGCTATGCTCTTTGCCGTCTGCTAGCAGACGGCAAAGAAATTAAACCTAACAAAAAAATGGTCGGACCCGCTCCCCGCCCCTCTCTCTCTCTCCCCCCTCTCTATCTCTCCCTCACCTCACCCCCCCCCCCCCCCCCCCCCCCCCCCCCCCCCCCCCCCCCCCCCCCCCCCCCCCCCCCCCCCCCCCCCCCCCCCCCCCCCCCCCCCCCCCCCCCCCCCCCCCCCCCCCCCCCCCCCCCCCCCCCCCCCCCCCCCCCCCCCCCCCCCCCCCCCCCCCCCCCCCCCCCCCCCCCCCCCCCCCCCCCCCCCCCCCCCCCCCCCCCCCCCCCCCCCCCCCCCCCCCCCCCCCCCCCCCCCCCCCCCCCCCCCCCCCCCCCCCCCCCCCCCCCCCCCCCCCCCCCCCCCCCCCCCCCCCCCCCCCCCCCCCCCCCCCCCCCCCCCCCCCCCCCCCCCCCCCCCCCCCCCCCCCCCCCCCCCCCCCCCCCCCCCCCCCCCCCCCCCCCCCCCCCCCCCCCCCCCCCCCCCCCCCCCCCCCCCCCCCCCCCCCCCCCCCCCCCCCCCCCCCCCCCCCCCCCCCCCCCCCCCCCCCCCCCCCCCCCCCCCCCCCCCCCCCCCCCCCCCCCCCCCCCCCCCCCCCCCCCCCCCCCCCCCCCCCCCCCCCCCCCCCCCCCCCCCCCCCCCCCCCCCCCCCCCCCCCCCCCCCCCCCCCCCCCGGCGCTCCGCTCCGCGCCCCCGACCCCCCGACGCCACTGCGCCCCGCCGCCCGTCGCCGCTCCGCCCCTGGTGAGGCTTATTTTTCCTTTTTTGTGTCTTTTTTATTGCTGTTTTTTGATTTAGGTTCATTAGTTAGTTAGTTAGTTAGTATCTTTAGGTTAATTAGTTACTTGTTTTACACTACTGTACATAGGTTAATTAGTCAGTTAATTTTTTAGGTTAATTACTTAGTTAGTTTCTTTAGGTTAATTACTTAGTTAGATATAAGCCCAAGAACAAGAAAAGAAAGTAAGAAAGAAGTCCTAAAAGGACTAGGAGAAGAAAACATAGAAAAAAGAAGAAGAAGAAAAAAGAAAACAGAAAAAGAAGAATAGAAGAACTAAAGTCTACTGTCTATCCACTATTCATGTTAGTACTCCCTACTACTATTAGTACATTGTTTGGTTTTGATGCCCACTTTCTTTGTCCCTAAAATGTTGAGCTTGTCTTGACTAAGCGTATTTAACAACTTGACGCATTTATGAGTAGATGGTGATGCTGGCATGCACATTGAGGAGACATGTATTTGCTGTTAATTGGGTCACTCTTCTTAAGTTTTCACTGGTCAGGCTGTCAATTTGCTTGTGGATTGTGGGTGTTCAGGCGGACTTGCTGTTAGTTGGATCATGCTTCCTTTGGTTTAATTTGTCAGCCTGTCAATTTGTTTTTGGCCATGCTGATTAGGTCTCTGTTTGGCCTCAATATGCTTTCAGCTCTGTTTTGTCATGATGATATGGACAGTGCTATTTTTAGTCTATCTAATGGTTACCCAGGAAGTTGGTCTCCTTCTTTACAAATTTTAGATGAATGGACAGTACTCTTCGGTTTATTCAACCAAGAAGGAATTTTCCAGAATGAAAACAATAAAGAGGCAAGTGAAAATTAAAGCAGTGGCAAAGAGAAAGCAGAGAAAGACAAGCCAGCCTACCAAGCAAAGCAGCAAGCCATGCTTTTAGGTTAATAGATTTTAGTTGATTTTAGGTTAATATATTTTAGGTTATTTTAGGTTAGTAGATTTTAGTAGATTTTAGGTTAGTAGATTTTAGTTGATTTAGGTAAATTATTTGATTTAGGTTGATTAGTTGAAGAAGAAAAAGAAGACAAGAGGAAGAAGGAAAATAAGGAAAATGAAGAAGAAAAATAAGACAAGAGGAAGAAGCAAAAGAAGAAAGAAGAAGAACTAAGTGGAGATGAAAAAAAATAAGTAGAAGTAGAAGTAGAAGATGAAAAAAAGAAGTAGGAAAAGTAGAAAAAGAGGGTCGCTGAGGGAAAAGAGGGTCGTCGAGTGGTCGAGGGCTCGAGGATCAAGGGGAAAAGGAGTCGAGGGTCTAGGGGTCGAGGATCAAGGTGTCGAGGGGTCGAGAGGTTGAGGATTGAGTGGAAAAGGAGTCGAGGGTCTAGGGGTCGAGGATCGAGGTGTCGAGGGGCCGAGAGGAAAAGGGGAAAACAGGTCGAGGGGTCGAGTATCAAGGGGAAAAGGAGTCGAGGGTCTAGGGGTCAAGGATCGAGGTGTCGAGGTGTCGAGGGGAAAAGGGGAAAAGGGGTCGAGGGGTCGAGGGTCGCCGTCCCGACCCTCTGACCCCGACACCCCGACCCCGACACCACACCCTGACCCCGCCTCGACACCCCGACACCGCGACCCCGACACAGCACCCCGACCCCGACATGGCACCCCCGACCCCGACGCACTTAAATATTTTATTATGTTCATGATAATGGTACACACTTAAATATTTTCTTATGTATATGTTGTACTAATTTTGTTTACTCTTTGTCATTGCAGGTATTGATCGATGGTGGGCGCGGGTCGAGAGCGCTCCGAGCCTCCTTCCTCGGCGCGTGCTGGGAGGGGTGCTATTATTCCACCCCAGCACCTTCGGAGAGCGCTGGTAGATAGCATGACGACACCGGCGGGCGCTTCTTCGTCGGTCGGGAGAGGTCGGGGGAAGCCCAAGAGGGCTGCTAGAGGTGGGCGTGGCGGCGGGAGAGGTAGGATGGCTGCTGCGCCTTCCTCGCCGCCACCCCCAGCTGTATCTCCGGACCACCAGAGTGCTCCATCTCAGGTGGACCCGTCAGACTTGGACCCGTCTTGGACTCTGATCCATGAGCCTCGGGCTGACGAGCCTCAGGTCGCCGAGCCTTCGTCCCACGAGACTCGGTCCCCAGAGTCTTCGTCCCACGAGACTCCGGTCCTAGAGTCTTTGTCCCACGTGACTCCGGAGACTAGTGGCCATGCTGATGGCGAGGACACCTGGTCTCACAATAGTTATAGCAAGGGCGAGCTGGTTGAGGGGGGCAAGAAGGTCTACCAGCGTGGTGGTACGAACCTCCCGGTCGTGCCGGCGACCCGCGATCATAGGTGGTTGATTGAGCCTAACGGGGAGAAGTAAGAGCATTTACTCTTTTTTAACCTTTGTCCTTCATGTTTCTTCAAATTAATATCTAATGTGTTGGCCTTGTCATACAGCAGGGGTTGGAAACACGTCGATGGTGTTCACAGGCCCAACCAGGTCCTTGGTGTGCTTTGCCAGCACCACTTCCCGGGGTGGGTCACGTTGCCCGGTGAGGGTCGGGTTCCACAGCTAGCACTGAGCTGGGAGCTGTACGTGGCTGCCCCGGCCCCGCCGGAGGAGAGGGTCGACGGTGTCTTGTGCGAGACGGCGGCTGACATTGTGAGGCGGCGGTTTTGGGTAATTTCTCCTTTACAAAATTAAAAATCAACATCACCTAGTGATTGTACTAATCAGTGTTGTCTTGTTCGATTGCAGACCTTCTACAGGTGTTCGGAGGAACACGAGGCGGAGGCGGCTAGGGTTCTCGAAGCCGAGTGCAAGCGCCTACTTCAGAACTTACGGCACGAGGCTAGGGTGCAGGTTGTTCGAGACTACTACGCCTCGACTAACATTAGGAGGGCCAAGAAGAAGTGCCGCGGCAAGTCTCTGAGTAAGGAGAAGTACATGAAGGTAATTACCTATTCTTAAGGCCTTGTACTTAGTTTCATTGATTTCATTCGTAGGCGTAGCGCTGAAATTTCTCTTTGCCTAACTTAGGTGCCCCCGAGATGGTGTGCGGATAGGATGGACTGTTGGGAGGCGATGGTGGATGAGTGGTGCTCTCCCCAATGGCTAGCCATCCACAACAAGGCCAGGGATAAGCGTGCCCAAATGCAAGGTGTGCCACACCATCAAGGGAGCTCCAACCTGTTTGAGTATGAGGATCACTGGGTATGTGGTTTGAGCCCTTAACAATTCATGCAATTTCATTCTTCATGCTAGCTTGAGCCCTTAACTAATATGTTGTTCCTCTCTTTTAGGCGAAACACAACAAGAAGGTCGTGCCACCGTTGTACGACCTCTATGCCATGGCCCATCACTACAAAAAAAAAGACACATCCGTGACATTTTGGGCCGAACGAATTTTTTTCCTATCATATTTATGACACTTCTATGATGATAATTGTGACAAAACCTGGTATCATCATAGATGTGGTGGGCTCCTACTTCTATGACAAAAAATCATGACAGAAAATGGGCTTTTTGTCCTGGGTGGGCTGGAGACGCAGCTGCATGACATTCTTTAGGCCGTCCATGACAGAAAAAACCGTGGAAGAAACGAGGGCGAGGAAAATATCGGGGAGTTCCCGGTTACGGTGGGTGGTCAGGGCCGAGCGATGCGCGTTTCTCTCGTACACGTACGCACGTGTGTGCGAGGCATTGTGCTCTAACTGAACCCGAGCGAGGTGTTGAGCTCTAACTAAACCCGAGCGATTGCACTAGCTACGTTACTGAACCTGAGTGATCGATCCCTTGCTGTTAACTGAACCCGAGTGATTCCTTTGCTACTGCTGCTAACTGAAGCCGATTGAACCATGTTGCCTCCTTCCCTTGATGAACAGTGAGCGTTGTTGGGGGGTTTGGATGAACTGTTCCCGGTGGGGGGTTGGATGAACAGGACCCCGTGGTAGTAGAGGCCGTTGCCGCTGGATGAACAGGACCCCGATCAAGCCGGTTGAGGGTGGATGAACGGGACCCCGTGGAGGGCTGGATGAACAGGACAACCCCGTGGAGGGATGGATGAACAGTAGCCCGTGGAGGGGTGGTTGAACAGGACCCCGTGGAGAGGGCTAGTTGAATAGTAGCCGGTGGAGGAGCGGTGGAGGCTGGATGAACAGGAGCCCGTGGATGAACAGTCGCAGGTGGAGGCTGGAGAAGGTCGACGGTGGATGAACATTAGCCCGTGGAGGCTAGAGGAGGTTGATGGTGGAGATGAACAGTATCCCGTGGAGTCCCGTTTTGCGGTACGCCACACCCCTCCCGATGAACAAGACCCCCGTTTCGACCGTAGCGCTCCAACACAAGTTCATTTCCTCCATTTTGCGGTAAACCACACCCCTCCCGATCAACAGGACCCCGTTTCGACCGTAGGAGATCCAAGAGAAGTCCATTTCCTCCGTTTTGCGGTATGTCAGACCCCTCCCGATGAACAAGATCCCGTTTCGACCGTGGCCGGTCAAACACAAGGCCGTTTCCTCTGTTCTGAGGTATGCCAGGCCTCATTTCGATCGGCTGTTCTGTCCAAGCTGGTTGGCTCCCGATGAACATGATGTATTCCGTTGCCTGCCGATGAACACGACGCATTCCGTTGCCTCCCCATGAACACGACAACGCAGATTCTCCGTTCCGACCCAGCCATGTACACGAGCCCTGGCCGTACGTATGCGTGAGTAGGCGTTCGAGACCCCGCCCATATGTACGTACGTGGCCGTATTTTTTGGCGTGTGGCTATATGTACGTGTACACGGTTTAGACGGGACAGCCTGAACTACTATGTGGGGGGCTCTACTATGACATGTGCCGCTACTTACTCAGCCACGGTTCATCGTTGCAGAGTGACCGATCGACCAGTATGTACGTACATGTTCCGACAAGACAGAAAATGGTACGTATGCTTCGACCTGGTGGGTCCTAGCTGTCAGGGAGGATAAGGATGCACTTCCTTGCATGCGAAGATATAGCTGCTGGGTCCCAGCTGTCAGGGGGATTTTTTTTGCCCGTAATAAGGACGCACTTCCTTGCGTGCGAAGATGTAGCTGGTGGGTCCCAGAAGTCAGGGGAAGAAAACATTATTTCTATGGTAAAAGGATGCAGTTGCATGCATGCGTCCATGGGCGTGGTGCGTCCCCACTGTCAGCCTCTCACGTACAGTCATCTTCCGATGACTCTCGTTTGTTGACCACGTTGACCACACCGTGCCGAGTGCACCAAGGCCGGTGGACGACGGCGAGGCCCCAGACTGGAACGACCCGGATATGGGGAAGACGCGGCAGTGGAGTCGCAGATGGAGAGGAGTGGGAAACTTGACTGGTTCGGGTGCACGGCAACACTGCCGCCCACGGGAGACAGGAGCAAGAACATAGGTTGAAGAAGGAGCACGGTTGTTGGATTAACATCCAATGGTCCAGCTGCTAGAATCATTTGTTGATTAAGTTGACAAAGCTCTGCATACACGTCTGCTTTGTAGGCCCACAAGTAAGCCACCAAATATGCCGGGTCCCAGCTGTCATCGGGAGGAATAGTTTTTTCGCATAACAAGGAGGCACTTCCTTCCGTGCGAAGATACAACCGGTGGGTCCCAGCTGTCAGGGGGAGGAAACATTTTTTTCAGTTTAATAAGGAGGAACTTTCCTTGCGTGCGACCATGGACCTCGTGGGTCCCAGCCGTCAGGCTGTCCACGTATAGTCCTCTTCCGATGACTCTCGTTTGTTGACCATGCCGCGCAGAGCGCAGCGAGGCGGTGGACGACGGCGAGGCCCCGGACAGGAACGACTCGGAGATGGGAAGACGCGGCAGTGGAGTCGCAGATTGAGAGGAGTACAAGGGTTATAACTAGTTCTGGTGCGGCGTGGAGCTGCAGTCGGTGGAGAATAACAGGAGGTGTGGAGGGGTGGAGGGATAGCCTGGCCGGCGGTGGGGTAGCGCTTCATAGCGATGCATGCTAAGCAGAGCCGCTAGCCGCCGGAGGCTGGACCAGGCGGTCCCGGCGACGCTCGAGGAATAAGACGAGAGATTGAAGGTGCATGCCGGCCGTTGGATATAAATCTAATGGTTGTGGATGTCATAATCATTTGTTGACCAAGTTGACAACGCCCTGCGTAGGCTTCGACCTATTGGCCCACATGTCAGCCTGCAAAAATGTGGCATATATTTAACCCATGTTTTCTAGTATGTATAGTCCATTTGCTGGGCTGGGTGAACAAATAATTTCACGTCAATGCGGCCCATTTAATATTTTCTAAGAAATCCCAGCCCATTTGCACTTTCTTGAAATACACGAATTAGCTAGGCTCGTTCTACATATAATGTTAGGTTAGAAGGAGCAATTAATATCAAAAAAATAAACCAGAGCGACATATTTTTATATATAAAATTAACAAATTAGCGAGTTATTGCTCAAAATAAAAATGAGCGTGTTATTATTAGATTGGTCCTTAAAATCTTCGCAAGCTTTTGTACGCAATCACCAGGATTTTCCTTGCCTGTGTGTCAAAAACAACCAGGATTTTCCTTGCCAACAATTGTTAAACATTTACTTTTATAAGTTAATAACACGTGGGATGTTTTTATAATGTATATATAAGTCTCCATAAAATATACGATAATAGTAATAATATAAATATATGTAATGTGGTTAGAAGGGAAAACATAAATTGGACACAACATTATTATTCTTATATATAGATAAATAGAACAGAGATCTGCCTTTTATTAAAATAAATACATTGGGCTACCGATCTTTAAGAAAAAGTAAAACCTATGCTGGGAGGCCCATAGGCCGGTATGGACCTCAAAAAATAAGTTGAAACCACTGTCTCCGTATGTCATGGGCTACGCATGTTAAAAAACAAAACCTAGGCCTAGCTGATACTTGTTCGCCCTCTGGAAAAAAATGATACCAGCTAGATCACCGAGCGAACTGTATTAAAGAGGGGGCCGGCGGCGCGACTGAAGAAGCACATCAGACACGATTTTTTTTCAGTGGATGGCTCTCGATGGCGTTTTTTACTTGCCTCTGCACCATGCAACTTGTATTTTTAGCCTCCGAGTCAGTGGTGGACCAGCAGCCCATTTGCTGGGCGGGCCAACCTACAGAAACCAACACTTGATTTTTCATCAAGCCCCAAAAACAACACAATACTATGTTTGTTTTGAGGCCGAAAACATTACGGCAGGGGTTGAGCGGGGGAGGGGGGAAGACAGAACAAAAATATTAAAAAGAGCCGATGCGCCGTTGCAACCCTAACAAAGCAGGTGCAATTCTTCTTAGGAAGAAGGTGTGCCGTCGACACCCACACGTCACAAATCCCATAGTAGACATACTAAAAAGTTCACACACAAGTACAACAGAACAGGTAAACATTCGTATCAAACTCAGGTTCACAGGACACTTTCATATTCATAGCCAACATTCATAATCAACAACTCAAAAGATTCATATATATACAAGTTCAGCATGTCTATGCATCCAAATGATTGATAGATCACACGACAATATTCGTAGATCTTTCACAAAAAGATTCAGATATACACATGTTCAGTATGTTTATGCATCAAAAAGATTGAGATCACATCAAATATCATCCATGGATGAACATTAATTACCTAGGGTACAGACTGGTAAATGGTGTTCAGTCGGAGGTACTTCTTGCTAAAATTAATGCTTGTACGAGTGAACTTTTGAGTACATAAGAGGTAGCACAGACAATCTGAACTTTGCTTGTAGGTTTATCCTCAAATAGTGGCCTCGTGCCGAGGGAGGGTTGAGCAACTTGGCCACTACTTTCATCCAACTAGTTTACTGGCTCATCTTGGTCCTGTAGCTTGCCAAAATTCTACATTGCAGACAAGAAAGGAGGCGGTTGAGAAAACGAACCACCCAATTTTTTGTGTGCAGTTCAACTGAAATGGAGCATCCCTGGCGTGCAGACTGATTAAGTTCCAGATGAATATACGCCTCAACCAACTTGTCTGGAATCTTTAGACTCCATGCCATATAGTTCGCTACCATATGTGCCGATAACCAAAAGGCACAAGTTGGGACCAAAGACTGGACTGCGTTTTTCTGGGCTATGAGCCAAGCAATATTTTTGGTGTTCACTCTCCTAATACTTGGAGTTTGACAACTAGTTGAGGCTAGTTGATATTCAAATGAATATAGGCACTTCTTCTTGTCAATATCGATGCTTGTCTGAGTGAACTTTGGAGCACATAGCAGCAGCATAAGTATCTGTCCATCTGATCTTTTTGTGCAGTTCTACTGAAATCACCTAATGTAATGATTTGCCTGTGAGTTCAGGCTCCAAGTTACACCTTTATGAAATCGGCAAACAGTAGCACAATACCAAATTACCAATACATATGACAAGCACAATAACCAGGATAAAGACCAGTACCAACCTATGTGAGGTAGCATATCAATTACTATTTCCTTTGACTGGAAGCCGAGATAAGCGAAGTGACTGACAGCAAAGGAAGGAAGCAAGCCCAGATTAGCGACTGACAGGAAAGGAAGGAAGCTGTCGAGGCAATGAAGCACGCAAAGTTTTTGTGCAGTTCCACCAAAATCGAGCATCCCTGTTGGCACATATATTGAGAGAGTGAGATTACTATAATAGTGGGACTAGTTGATGAAACATACACTAACAAATAGAAGCACCCTCATTATCTTAATGGGTAAAGTTAGCAACATAGTAGTCTTGCTTAAAGAGAGGTATTAGTTATTTAATCGGTGCCAATTCGCTCAACACTCAAAGCATTGCCATGTATCATAGGTTGCAAAACTTTAACTGCAAAGATAAAGGAGTTTCTCATGACAGTAGCATGATACAAATAGCGATGACAGCAAACTAATATGGATGAAGGCCTTAGGCCGGTACCAACCTGAGCAAAAAAGCTTATTCATGTAGCCCCAGAAGAGATGATAAAGCACTCACTGGAATCACTCAATAGTATATATTTTTGTGCACTTCAAATGTATGGGCGAAATCACTCTTGTTTACCAGTGCTGAGATTATATCAAAAGATTATCAAGAACTTCCAGCAGAGTTAAAGCACTAGCTGGGATATAGTTCATTGTATTGTCTTGTGTAGTTCCACTAAAATGTATGATTGGCACAACATGATCCCTGTTTGCACAAGTAGGAACAAGGTGAAACCTTCATTAGCTTAGTGAGAAAGGATAGAAAGACATTAGCATATCACTCAAACAGTATCATCAAATTCATGATGGACAATACGCAAAAACATTGCCTCATTGAACCAATGGCAATAAATTGACATGCAAAACAATAGCACTATTATGTCATGACACTACCAAGATTCCCTCCCTGCTCCACCACATGATTCACCTCCACAGACAAACATACACATGTACATGATTCAGCATTGGGTGCTACTAAAGATTTGTTTAACTCCAACAAGAAAATTAGGCAGCAATAAATTAGTGGTACTTAAGTACTCCTAATTAATTAAGTGACCTTGCAGGAGAGACAGCTGAAGTGGAAGGGCTCCCTGGAGGATCATCTCACATGTAAGCTAGACGTTGCCGGAGCCCTTGAGTGGCCTCGATTGAGGCCTCGGTCTTCAGGAAGATCACCTTGGCACTGTTTATTCTTATTTTTCTTCCTCTTCATGCTCTCTTTCTCATTCTCCTCACCAGTTGGTGAAACAAAGTACATGATTGGCCTTCTATTTCATAATTGGTTTTGTCAGTGAGGGAGTACAAGTGTACTGGTAAACAATAGCATTATTTTCTCATGGCAGTCGCAAAATAGAGATGAACACATGCATTAAATATCATTCTTACCTAAAGGAAGGTTATGGTGCCAATATGGATGATGAGGATTGGAACACAGATCTCCCTTTGTGCAGTTCCACTGAAATGAACCAACTGTTCCATTCTAACGTTCCAGTTAAACATCACAAAAGTCACTTCTTTTAAGAAGCGTTTAGTGTAGTGCACCGAAAGGTCACAACAACAACCAGGTGAAATGGATATCCCTGTTTGCACAAAAATCTATAGAGGAAATAGTCAGAGTCTCAAACAATTACAGGCAAAAACATTTGGATAAACTTGTCATGGCTTATAATAGTGGCATGGCTTCATTTTACTAGGGGCATTAGATTAAGAACAGCTGAATATTTGGTATAAGGGCATGGGACAGTGGGTGCACCAGCAGTCGAGCACCATGTACCTAAACCGGGGCATAAGGTGGTGATTCAGAGTTTGTTGCCTTGAGAAACAAACATCCAAGAAACATATCTGGGTTGGTCCCATTTTTGTTCACTCTAGCCACCTACTCCTATGTGTGGATAGCAAATCTAGTCCTGGTCATACCACTGTGTACAACGTTTCCCCTATATTCCCCTTTTCGATCAAGAGACCGGTTGGATGACCAATCTATACTACTTTCACCACCTTTCCTTCCTGTTTGTACCAAGTCCGATGTACATACTAAATTCCCCCACCCCCACTTTATTTCTTGTTTGAACCAAGTACAAGATTTGACTCCACAAAGTAGCTTTACCTCTAACAATAGAAGAAGAAAAATAGGTGACGTTGGACCATCCGATCGAGAGCGGCTGAGAGGTAGAAAATGATGCACATGCAGCGACGTAGCGAGCTGGGGAAGTAGAGCTAGGGCGGTTTCGAAGGAAGATATACCTGAAGGTCGTCGGGATGTGGATAGGTGGGCGGTGGGAGGCTGGATCTGCCCACACTAGGGCAACGACGAAGGGATCGGAGGACCTCCCGCCCTAGCGCTCGGCCAGAGATAACGGTGCGGCCGTCAGTGGGTCTCCTCCCTCGCTGTCGACGATGGCCTAAACGCTGCCCCTCCTCCCCTTCACCGGCGGAGGGGGATACGTCTGGATCTGTAACCAGCGGTGAGGATAAAAAGATAGGGTTTTTTGAAGGGAGAAAGACAGTGTTACCACCGCTATCTTATTTAGATCTGGAGAGGACGAGAGTGTGTGAATAGAGAAACCCTAGCAAGCAAGCGCAGAGGCTCTGGCCTATATATACGTAGTGGGGTAGTTTTCCTTGTTCACTCCATCAAAACAATTGTTTAAAATTGTGTACGTGCCAGGTCGCCGTTTTTTTGAGTTGTTGATTATTTTTTGAGATAACTACCCACTTATTCCAAGTGGTGTTATGGTGTGCCAGGTCGCACTTTGTATTGTTCAAGTCTGGTACAAGACCCTCCATTAAATGAACAACCACCCCCTCGTAAAATTTGTGAACAAGCCCACGGCTAAAATTATCGGAAAAGTGGGCTGCCCCAACATGCATTATTATTTATATTTTCTATGTGGGAGTATCCTCAAAACAAAATGTGAGAGTACAATATTTATTGGGCCCCTTTGTAATTGGTGCTAAATTTTGACCAAAGATTTAACTGACGAAATGTTAGTGCATGTTAACAAAAATTATATCGTTTTGTTCGTATTTGAACATAGTTTTCAATGATGTAAATTTTTTGTGACATGCATGAACATTTGGTTAGTTAAATTTATAGTCAAAATTTGGCAAGGTGCATTAAATCAACACATGCAAGTATCAAAAGGAGAGTCACGGCATGCATGCATGCATTGTAATTAATGCATTAGTAAACGCAAATTATTGAAATATATCGAGTGCAGTGCTTTGATGTGTCGCGTCAACTCGTACAACAACGAGAAGTTTGATTACTACAACGCCCTCTCCCTCACGGACTGAGCTCTGGTTCCTTAACTGCACCTGGCTTTGGCTGCATGACAGGTGGGCCACCCACCTGATGGGCCAACCTGTCATACACGCAAAGGCAGGAGCAGTAAGTCAATGAAGCTGCGTCTCACCCTCACCCATGAGCATGGTGGCTGGCAGGACTAGGAGAAGCTTTCGCTACACGCTCTCCCTCCCGCACGTGGTGGACATGCAGCAGTTCATTCGGTGTCAGATGGCCAGAAGCATACTGTAGTACTCCTCCACTGCAGTAGTACTCCATCATTGTTCGACTTCCCAAAGAGGCGAAGAGCCAAGCGCAGCCGGACGCTCGTCTGGCAGTTTCATGTGTAGAGTAGTCTAGGATAGCGTGTACCATGCCTGTAAGCTTAAAATCATTGGGGTCGGCTCCATTAATGTTTTTGATTAAAATAATCTTCTGGCCCTACCTGTCATCCTGGTGATTGTAGTTTGCACGCTCATCTGGTCAAGACAGGAATATATATTTTTAATTTGTGGTGGGGTAAATGTTAGAGGTTGCAGCAAATATATTGTACACTGCAGGTCTTTCAGCCAAGTTTACAGGCAACCATGTGGGGCCAGTGCTATGATGTGTCGCGTCAACTCGTACAACGAGGAGAAGCTTGATTTTACTACTACATGCCTTCTCGCTCGCCCATGCGCGGTGGCTCGCAGACGAAGACAGACTTTTGCTTATACTACAACAAGATATCCCTCCCGCACGCGGTGGACGGACATGCAGTAGTGGATTCGATACTGTAGAAGTAGTACTAGTAACATCATTGGTCATCTTCTCGAAGAGGCGAAGAGCCAAGCGCAACCCGAACGTGGCAGTTGTGAACGCTCACATGGCAGTCTTTGTGTAGGGGTGGGGCGTGGTGTGGTGCCTTGGAGCACGCATATAGCCAGGCCCTTGCATGAGACAAAATTGCTATTTGAGCCCACTATTGTAATACTACTTGCTAGAATAGCCCTGTAAACCGGAAAGGAGTATTTGCCTTTCTAGAGATTTCAACAAGTGACTAGACTACACCCTAAATGAGTACTAGTAGCAAAATGAGTGAATCTACACCGTAAATAAATATGTAGTTCTCCCGTTTTCCTCTCCGCCTTGGTCGCGGTGCATAATATTGAGTACTCCTATATGACTAGCCGCTCTATGTACATGCGGGACATCAAAGCATCCGGGCCCGCGTGCCATCCACCAAATCACAGCGAGGCGCTATAGTCGACACTCACTGGTCACCCCGGTGTGGCCATCATATCACAAAACCCACACCTTTACTAGCAGTGGTAAAGTGGCCTCAAAGTGGCCTCGAAGTTGGACTAGACGAAGCAACCATCATTTCACTGGAACGCTTGTTGAAGCCCTTTCTCCCCTTTATTAAAGAAAACCTCACTCCAGGCTACTCACTTCTGCCATTTTTCTTCTATACCGATGAAGGAAAGGTGGGAGAATCAGTGATGCTACTATATTTTCATTCCAAGAATCTTCTTTTTGCGAAACACCGACCGATTCTCACAGCCTATTCTTTTCCCGTTTTCATTGCGATTGTGGTTTCCTTTTGATTGCTTTTTGTTTGTCAGTTCATTGATGGATCCTAGAGCACTAGGCAAAGAGTTGCCAGCGGATAACCCGCTGGAGACAGCGATCTCTAGGAAGCGAGCACCGACCAACGAGTTGACCATGTTGGCGGGCCAACCCATGGAGACGAAGAACTCCAACAAACAAGCACTGGCCAAAGAGTTGACGATGTTGGCGGACGAACTCCTCAAAGAAAGTTGGAAGAACAGCAAGGGCCCTACCGTGCCTACCCCATAAACTCTAATGGCCACCTATGCGAGGCTCAAGGCCGAGTTTGAGGAGATAGTCGCCATTGAGAAGCAGCATTCCCCTGGCAAGGTGATGGCCCCCATCAAGGATGAGGAGACGGCCCCCGGAGGGATGGGATCCCCCGGTGAGCTGCACAAGGTAAAAAATAATGGCTTACCATAGTTGTGGTTTTTGATTATTTGCAATGTGCTTGCTAATATGTTAGGGTTGTGCAGGTGCCGGTGGACGTCCTTGATGATTCCGATGTCGCGGCCCGTCCTGTGGAAAATGCCCCAGAGATCGTTTTCGATGTCGCGGTCCGTCCTGTTGACATCGCCCCGAAGATCAATTCTGATGCAGATGTACATCCTGTGGACATCGCCCCAAAGATTGATTCCAATGTCGTGGTCTGTCCTGTGGACAACGCCCTAGAGATCGATTCTCATGCCACTGTCTGTGTTGTGGTCATTGCCCGAGAGATTGATGACAAGAAATAGTTGGTCGCGCTAATCCTTCAGGGTAGTTTGCATTGTGTTTAATTACCAAAATGATGCATGTTATCAAACCATCTTAGGGCTAGTGCACTGTCTTGTGTGGGAGGTACTTGCTACTTTTGTTTGATAGTGAATCATGCGAACCCTCTCCGAGTTATGGAAACAGATGTATCCTCACCAGCTTTAGATGTAATATATGGCATGCTTAGATGTAAGTTTGAACTGTTTATCATATCAGCAGGGCTTGTTTGATGATTCTTGGTGTTAGTAGGCTAGCTACTGTGCGAGCTATAGTACTTGCAAAACACTCACCGAAGAGAAACGTTGGGGCTGATGAGCTCGTGGTACACTTATACTGATCCGTTGTCGATCGGCCAATAGCCCAAGCTCCTAAAATTGTAGGCTTAGCGATCGATCAGACAATAGTTGACACAGATACATTCAGGCCTCATTTGGTTCATACGGTAGGAAAATCGTAGCAAAAGTACAGAGACGTACAACACAAAATCATAGCAGTACAGAGACGTACTCCCTTCGTTCCAAAATAGATGACTCAACTTTGTACTACTAACTTTGAAACGGAGAGAGTACAAATCCTAGGCGGGCTAGTTTGGCCTAGTGGGTTTCAGTGATATGACGTGGTACAGTGCCGTCTAGTCTTTGCGTGTGGTAGCAGTATTGCGAGTACAGTAAGTTTTCTTGAAGAAGCAAAATTCAACGAAGTCATGATGGTTCCTTCGTCCGACCAACTTACAGTGGGAAATGTTGGGCCTGCGCTACGACCGGGGTGGACCAGGATAATTTTGTACATGGCAGGTGGACCAGGATGGTCGACGTCCCACATGTCGGCGAATGAAAGTATTCTTTCCGATATAGAGGATGAACAACGAGTATTCATTGTTTATTTTTGATGAAAGCTATTGTCTCCACTGTTACGACGGAGGAGTGTGAAACACGGCAGCACAGTGGACTTGGCATGTGCACCACTCCCTCCATCCTCATGTAATACTACCATAGTGTTGACTATAAGGTTACAACTTTTTCTCACTTTCTCTCTATGTATTTCCTCTCAAATGTTTTTTACCTTTCTTTTTTGAGACACAATTGTTTTTTTATGCCTCTTTTTTTAGAATTAGTTTTTTTATACCTAGGAGAACGTGTAGAGATGGGCTCTTGCAGAGCCCACTCCTTGACTTTGTCAATGCCTCTCTCTCATCCACATAAACGGGCTTATAGCCCAGAATTTTACTGGTACTACTTGCTATGAATGCGGGCAGCTGGCGTCTGAGGGGGGAGCGTGCACGGGGAGGGGGGCGGGGTTTCTGGTGGGCCAGGGCAGTGAGAAGCGGGCTTGGAAGCGGTCCGGACTCCCGCATGGCCCACCTCACATTATCACCATATATTTCCTGGAATCCGTGTGCGGCGGGCGGGCGATCTCTTCTCCCTCCCCCGTCTCTCTCTTCTCAGCCGACGCCCGCCGAGCGATTAGATTTTGGCTATCGGCGGTTTATTCAATTGCAGTCACACATGTCAGTGAAAATGCAAGACAATGCATGTCCCCTTGGTGAGCGGCATGCGAGCCGGACTGTCGGGGGTGCGACGCAAACGCGACGTGTATGAGTCATAAGTGTGCCGCCTTTTCCTTTTGAACTTGCAAAGCATAACATTTTCGTGCGACTGATCGATAGAAATCCAGAACAAAAGGACGAGGGCGGTGCTTTTTCGCGCGTTAGGCGGGCTAGTTTGAGTAATATGACGTGCTACAGTGCCGTCCACTTGCTCCATTTTTATGTAAGCAAGAGTCTACACTCTTACGTGGGAGGAGTGCGAAAGACGGCGGATCTGATTTTGATCGAGGGATAACTGTTCCCTGCAAAATAATGGAGCACTGTTAGCAATTATAGCATGATAGTTAGGGCATCTCCAGCGCTGGCCCACAAATTTACACCGGCATCTATCCGAGGACACTGATGGATGCCATCCAATGCTGCCCGCATACCTTTTGACAACTATATGAACTAACTAGACGAAATTCATGCAAACAAAGAAAATTTCAAATTAACCGGATGAAATTCATTACATTTCAAAAACTTTTCCTATAAACTGGACAAAATTCATTATAAATTTCGCACAAACCGTACTAAAACCTACTGTAAACCTAATGTAAATGATCACCGGCGCGCGACCACCATGTCTGGCCATGAACCCGAGATTGCCGGCCATTGCCTTTGCCTCCTCCTCATCTGCCTCGATAACCTCCTCCTTCGGAGCACAAGGTTCTGAAGATTTCTGCCTCCATGTCGCCGTCAAGCGGCTAATCGGCCGATGATGTTTATCAAACCAAGCTTGGCGTCGACTGAGTGGAGGAGCGGTGGCCTTCCTGGGACCAGAGCGGTGGCGACCTACCGTGTACTACTCTTCCTCGCTGCTGGCTGCGCCCGTGCACGCGTGTCGGCTTCGTGGTTGTGGCGGCGGAGGGCTGTCGGGGGGGAGCCGGCGATCTCCTTCATCTACTCCTACGACAGTACATCCAAGAGAGCTTTGGAGCGCGCCCGGAGCAGAGCCACCGATGTCCTTTGTCTGCTCCTGCGATAGTACGTCCAAGAGAGCATTGGAACGCCAGGAGGCCATGGTTGGAGTGGTGCCGACAGAAGGAAGGGACCGGATGAGAATGAGTGTGGGTCTTTGGCTATGGCTGGGAGCTGGGGCTCAAGTTAATATAGACAGATGGACGGCTGGCGCCAGAGTAGGTTCGTCGGCAGTCGCGTGTCATTAATGTGGGCGGCGGACGGAAGGATGGCCGTGGTGTCGTTAACGGGGAGCAGTCGCTTGCACCGGGATGCCGCGCGGGTGGTGCTCTCTCGGCCGTCTCGCTGCTGCAATGCCGGCGCCAGTGAGAGGTCATGTCGGGCGTGAATGCGGACGCTGCTTGCGAGACTTAACTGCAGGTGCGTTGGGTTACTGACATGTGGGCCCGACGGGCATCTGGCCCGCATGTCAGTGACACACCAACTGCACCTGCAGTTAAGTCCGGTGAATGCGACATTGACGTTCTGGAGAGACGGTGACCGTTTCAGGCGGGAAGCGCGCGCTAGCGATGAAAGGGGTTTCGGTAGGCTAGGGTGGTCAGACGCTAGCGTTGTGGTAAAATGTGAACTCATGGATGACGAGCCTTTGAAGCGTATGCGGCACGTATTGACAACCAGGCGTCCATGCAACCATGCGTCCAAATTTGCTTCGTCTTCTGTCCTTGAGCTCTTGACAAACCAATGCACTATACGGTTGTCCGGCCACTCCACCCCAGAACTGTCACCAAGCGTCGTTCATGCCACCGCGCCGCACACTAACCGGTAAGGAAGCGATGGCATCCCGCCACGCCGAGTTCCTCGCCGCCCATGATCGCACACAAAATGGTAGGGAAGCGATGGGATCCCGCCGTGTCGAGTTCATCGCCGCTCACGACCTCACACCTACGTGGGTGGAATTTGAAGCTGCCAAGGCTAAATGGGTGGTAGAGGAAGAGGCGGCCAAAGCCGCACAGAGGGAGCGGAAAAGTCAAAAAGCACTCAAGAAAATAGAGGCCCGCCGCCGCAAGAAAGAAGAGGACGCACGCGCTGCTGCGGAGAGGTCGGCGGAGATCCAAGCACGGCGGGGTGTCGCCGACAAAGCCGGGAAGGAGAACGATGGTGTCTAGCCAGCATGTGAGAAGTAGTAGTAGTACTAGTAGTTAGTGTGTGTGTCTGTGTCGCCCGTACGTTTGTTTAATTAATTACGAGCATGTACCAGTACTAGTTACTACTGTAGTTTTTAGAGCAAATTACCAGTACATTAGCATAGACTAAATGGAAAAATTCCTATCCTATGCATCAAATGGCATCTCTTTCTCTATAGGAATTGAGATGCATGTCATCTCACTTCCTATGATTTTCATATTCCTATAAAATTCCTATCCTATGAACCAAAGGAGGCCTCTGCTGGAGTAACTACTGTAGCTAGCCGTACTGCTGGTACGGTAGTTTTTTCAAGAAGCGGAATTCAACGAAGTCATGATGGTTCCTTCGTCAGAGCAACTTCACAGTGGGAAAGGTTGGGCCTATGATTTTGACGGATCATTAGTCATTATTACTGCGGCGCGACGATTGGGGTGACTCTCCCTTGGAGTTCTGCGTGCATGGCAAGTGGACCAGGATGGTCGACGTCCCACATGTCGGTGAACGGAAGTATTCTTTCCGATATCAAGGAGCAAGGAAACTGCGTGGTATAGTATCACTGCTGATTTATATTTATTTTTTATTTCTGATGAATGCTAGCGTTTCAACTCTTACGACGAAGGAGTGCCAAACACGGCACGTGCTGGATGCCCACACGTCAGCGAAAGGAGTGGGACATGAACAGCGTGGTAGAGCGTCTCCACTTCTTCCACTTCTGGGTCAGAGACCACACGTAGTAGTACTAGTGGTATGAATGATACAAAGTGCAACCCGGAGAGAAAGACACGTCCAGTTGGAAGGTCTCGGGGCATACATGTAAACAAATATAAAACCAAATATGTGCCTCCAATTAATATAGTAGTAGTAGAGTACTTAGGCACGTACTCCATAACATCACCGTGCATTGCACGTACAACATTTAGTGGTAGGAAGAGACAAATGCCTATATGCCACGCATGTTCATACTATTTGTGACTTTCTACTTCACTTACTGTGCTACATTACTCAGGTTCGTGCGTCCACTCCTGGGTACATGTCTGTCTCGTAGTTCCAGTCCCACGTGTTCTTCATAGATGGAACGATCCATAACTGTGGGCAACGGGAGTCCATATCATCGCAGTTAGTGTGGCTCCCCATGATGGAGACTCATCCAAACTATGGCCAGCCTCGACGCGGAGCAATCGCATGCACCGGGAAGCGGCGCTCTCTCGGCCATCGCGCTGCTTCAAAGCCGACGCCAGTGAGAGGTCGCCTCCGCTCTGGCCGGGCATTAATGCCGCACTGATGTTCCGGGGTGATGCTGACCGTTTCACACGGGAAGCGTGCGACGGCAAGGGAGGGGGGTTGGGTCGGCCAGGGCGGTCAGACGCGGGCATGGTGGTGGTATTGATTTTGAACCGTTTCAGGTGTAGTACTGGTAGTTTGCAAAACTACTCAATTATTGCACTCAGTTTCCTAACAAATTGTGGTAAAAAAATGTTACTCCACAACCCGCTTCCGTTCTACTTCCTCTTCCACCGCCCGCGCACGTCCGCAGGAAGCGACCGGTCAACCCTTATATAGGAGTGCTAGTACAAAAAAATGCATGCATGACCACTAAAATTTCCAGATTAAAGCGCTGCTCCGGCGGGAGTATGTCATCCTATCGTTACCTTCGGCCAGGCCATGGCTATCGGGCGACGGTGACCAGAGAAGAGGCGGCGGGAGGGGAATGAATGCAGCTA
Source organism: Thinopyrum obtusiflorum (assembly GCA_036873465.1). Classification (NCBI taxonomy): domain Eukaryota; kingdom Viridiplantae; phylum Streptophyta; class Magnoliopsida; order Poales; family Poaceae; genus Thinopyrum; species Thinopyrum obtusiflorum. The sequence continues at coordinate 94,279 of JAAAWM010012118.1, read as the reverse complement.
CTGTTTGGGTTCACTGTCCGGCTTAAAATAAATGCGCACCATCACATGTACCCGCGGGTGCACAAATTGTAACATACGTGTCTGCTTAAGTGGTCATCACGTAACCGGTGTGTATGAGAGATTCTGAGAGACAGAGTGCATGTGTGCGACTCTACTCTTCGGACATGTACTAAACCTTTTGCATCGGGATATAAGTATAATGGTATTACACTTTAGCTAGTGATTTACGTGGCCATGTTTACATGGTTGTGTAAAAAAAATGTCACTTCCTGCTCGTGATTTGCGTTATATAATTACTAGCAAGATGCTCGTGCATTGCATGGAACATCAATATGCATTTTTTTACAAAACACCTGTTGTGATTGACCCATGCAGGAGTAATCCCATGTGTAAAAACTAATGATATCTCGAGAATTTTATCGGAAAACTGGTATCTCGAGAATTTCATCAAAAAATGAAAGATGAGAGATAAGGTGAGCAATAGTGGGGCGTGGTGGTGTCTGGTGGTCAGACTGGGCGGAGGCATGGGGATGGACGGCGCCGGTAGGCGGCAGCGGCCACCATGCTAGATTTTTCCAGAGACTTCCTTTTTTAATTGCTCAGCAATGAGGTTGTGGTAGATAAGGATGAACGAGGCAAGGCCTTGTCTGTAAGAGCATAATTGGTTTGGTGCCAAAAATAGGCATGCCAATGTTTGGCATTGTGCCAAATATTCGCTACTACTTGGTTGGTTATCGACTTGTCTTGCCTATCTCACATAAAGTTGCCAATATTTGGCAATTCCAACATTTGGCTAGCCAAATATTGTTAGCAAACCAATCATGCTCTAAATGTGGAGAGAGGTGCGGGTGTCTTTTGTAAAATTGTCATAGTTTGCTTTCTATCCATCAAATATAGATCTGACGGTCTATATTACAAGATGGCAGCCACACCATCATCACCAACTCGTCTTTTATAAGAGTAGAGATGATAAGTTTGCTAACTACTAAAGTAAAGTGGAATTTGTCCATGTTATACAAGTAAAGTAAGGTGATTGTTTATCATACGTGTAAGGTTGGACGAAGGGTGGTAGGAGCATGTGTGTGTGAGATGGAGTCTTAGTGTGTGTTTGTGGGGGGTGGGTGGGTGCGTGGGTGCGTGTGTGTGTGCGTGTGTGTGTGTGACGCGGGGTCCTCGGTGGCGGACGTAATTTAAGTGTGCGTGGCTTCATCATAGAGAGGTGATGTGTATGGCAGAGGCCACCAACAAGGGGGTGCGAGAGAGAAAAGGCCCGTAGAGAGGGAAGAGAAGGCGTGTGAGTGTGAGAGGAGTCGACATCGAGAGAACGTGTTTGTTTGAGAGACACTGAGGAAGACTACTATATATCGATGGTGCATGTAGACAGGAATTAAATGATTGTTAAGTGTGAGTGTGTGTTTTACCCATCCAGGCGGAAGTTATGTGCACACAAGAAGAGAACGATTCGATGTGGCATTAGGGTTGATTATAATTAACTACGTATGGAGACATAGGAGGCGTTGAATGTGCATGTGCGAGAGGTATACATGTATACGTGGGATGTGTGTGTGTGCGCGCGCGCATGATCGAGATAAAAGAAAGAAGACAAAAGTCATAAGATCAACGACATGGGAGAGACGGATCGGTATGACAATATGCATGCATGTGAGAGTGCAGGGAAGAAGGCCCGATAATTGAGCATGTGTTTTTGTCTTTATGAGATAGTGGAGTGGGCTAGAGCATGCATCTATGGCGAGCAGAGGGAGCGAGACACAACGATTGTGCAAAAGATATCAACCTATAAATGCATGTATGGAGAGACATATATAGTGTGGGTGATAGGAAGCAAGAGTGCATGCGAGAAAGAAATGTCGACGGAGAAACTACAGACAGATACAGAGATAGAGATGCTAGCTAGAGGGACATCGGCTAGTTTGAGTGTTGGAGATGACCACCGGGTGGTTCAGAGGGTGAAGTAGATATGAGACCCTGGGAGACAGAGTTTCTCTTTGTGTGTGAGAAAGAGATATTTAAAAGGAAGAGTCGTAGCTTTTCATACCTAAGGAGCGAAAGACATCTCTGTGTGAGAGGGGGTGTGCGAGTGGCACACAGGGGAATAGTGGAGAGAAATGAGACCCCGGGAGCCGAAGTTTGTGTTTGTGTGAGAGAAAGAGATTTCACATTGAGAATCATAGTTAGAGACACATAGCAGGGAGCGAGATATACTTAGAGAGAGATAGAGTGATGAAGGTCGAGGGAGAGAGTACCGTCAGTGTGTTATGAAGATAAAAGATCATTGTCGACATACAGGTAGCACGAGAGATACCCGAGAGATGATGAACTCGTATAGGTCTAGAGAGATACTCCTATATAAGCATGAGTGATAGCTATATGAGACGAATATCTGGATTAAAGGGGATTCAAATATTTAAACTGGAGATCACGACATCGATAATATCATAACGCAAATTGGTGTATCAAACATGCATATTCATTTGAATTTGGGGACACATGTAATGTTATATAGTTTATCAATATTAGTGATCCATAGATTCTTTAAATAGAGACAATGCATGGTTTATATGCCATTAATGTCTAAATGGGATTACACTATATGTTGCGCATGTGAAACACATTATACATGTTTGAGAAGTAAAAAAACCGCATGAAACACACATTAATTGGAGACAGTTGGCGAGGAATGCATACATTGGATTTCAACATAAAGTGGTTTCAAATATTTGAAAATCCAAATTAAGATGGATACAGCCTTATGAATCTGAGATCATGCCATTTGCAAACCACATTTATGTATAAAGGGTGTTGTGCTTTTGAAAGTATATATAAAAAAATGATGTATATAAAATTTTATTCCAATCGAAAATGGATCCTGCCCGAACAAAAATAGAATACAAACTGGATTCGAATTGAGTTGGCATGGTAAACGTGCACTCTTGCTCTGCAAAAATTTGAACGAAGCGGGGAAAGTCGCAGTAACCGCCTGAAACCAAAATCTGCGAGATGGAAATTATTGCCTATCCCTGACATGCAAAGCCTATCGGCTCGATTTCTATAGGTTTCGATAGGGGTAGGTTTGTAATTTCACTCAAACATGACATAACCGCCTCTCACCCGGATTCATACATGGTGCGCTCTGGTTCATCATGTGTGGGCACTGCGCAACGAACTTTTTATTATCCAAAATCTGCTTGCTCTTCTTTAGCATGTTCCTCTTCCGTTCTTCTTTAATAAGTACTCTCTCGATTCCTAAATACAAGTCTTTGTATAGATTCCACCATGGACTACACATGGAGCAAAATGAGTGAATCTACACTCTAAAATGTATCTGTATACATCTATATGTGATCCATAGTGGAAACCTCTACAAAGACTTATATTTTGGAACGGAGGGAGTATGATAGTAGTACAGTATGTTCCTTGTAGTGAAGATGAGCAGGGAAATTTGCAGTGTAGAGGTCTATACGGTCAGTTGTGATGGACACTTTGAACTCTACGGGCCTCTTTGATTCGTAGGATTTTGTAAACATAGGAATAGTAATTATAGTGGCCTGCCCACTTGAATCCTATAAGATTAGCAAGGAAATTCGGGGAGCTGTGTCACCTTTGAGAGTTACACTGATATTAACAGTACCGCACCTTCAGTTGAGGAGAGCTGGTATCCGAAGCCTTTCTAGCCATACCGGCAATAATAGCACATATATTCCAGCAAGTTCCACTTTGCTGATTTTACTCCTGATGCTTACGGTTTTCCCGTTATATCTACACTATGATCTGTGTAGCTGCTTTGTGTCGCACTAGCAGCAGTCCACTCTTGAAGCTAAACAACACACCAATCATAAGTCCAAAGCTTACTTCTTCAAATACGAATTGTGATATGATACTGACATTAGTTAACAGACACACATTTAATTGGTCAGGTAATGCACCCACTTGATTTTCCAAATGCATGTGGGCACATATAGAGAGACAGCATGGAATTGCATTTATTTGGGCACCCTGATTCATCATGGGTGGGCAACCAACATTGTATAGAAAGAAGGGGAATCTCAATAATATGCTTCCTCTTCTATTCTTTAACATGTTCCTCTTATGTTCTTATTTAGTAAGCACAGTATGTTCCTTGTCAGGAAGGGGAGCAGGGACATCTGCAGTTGACACCTCTATTGGGCCGGTTCTGCTAAATGATTTCGCACTTCGAGTTGGTCTGCCATAATACCCCGGAAATGGTGGGAGCCGCGCGGTCTTTGATAAACTAAACTGATAGTAACAATTGTGCGCCTTCAGATGAATAGAGCTGGCCTGTAGGTGATCGATATGCTGCATATTAGTAGCGACAAAACCCTATGTTTTCCAGCCAGTTCCGCTTTCCTGATTTATTTTTGGTGGTTATGGTGTACCCATATTATCTACACTACGATTTGCCTACTGGCTCTGCGCTCTCGTTATCATGGTTTGGCAATAAACTTTCTATACGGTATATTATGAACCTATCATCTGCCAACTATCCTTACATCTGGGGCCCCCAACAGGGAGCCTATTTTTTTGTGTAGTTGTGCCAGATTATATTAATCTACTGACCATATTACAGCACACATGGGCTCTCTCATCAGAATCCAGTGATAGCACACAAGGGTTTACAGGGAGCCTCTATTATATTACAATATCCTCTACATTACAAAGAAAATCTCACTACTATTTGTGTTTTCATGCTTTACAGATATTGTACGTAATCACAATGAATATAAGAATGCACACATCAGAAGAATATTGCGAAACAGTTCAATGGGTAACAAACTTGGCATCAAGGGATTGAGGTCCATTGTGGATGTAATGAAACCCACATGCTCCCGACCTATAGATTCATATTTAGAATATGATCCTAATGACTATTCTGAGCTCAAGGAGTCAAAGGAAGATGGCCTATCCTGTTCACCCAATAAGGTGCCTGTTCTAACTTGGCAAGGTTTTATTGCTTGCACATATCTTGCATAAGGTGTCTTGAATTTCTTTTGCTTTGTTGCACCGCCATCTTCTTAGTTTACTCGTGATATATGTGAAGATGCCATGCCCATCCATTATCAACACCTATTCCATTTGTCTTCATACCATGTTTTTCCATTCAAATGTTATTCTTGTGTTTCGGACATCCAAAAGGAAGAGGGTGATTGCAGAACCTGAAGGAGTACAAGCAAAGTCCTTGAAAAAGGTGGTGCTACTGGAGAAATCACAATGCCTATTATGTTAATGTTATTTTAAACCGTGTCTCTTTATTTCTCACAAAGAAATGAGATGAATTGACAGCGTTGATGCTTATACGTGCAAAACATGTTATCTACCTACTTGTTTCTCTTTCAGGGTGACAACACTGCTGCTAGGAAGAACTGCCACAATGATAGTGAGACGAACCTATTGTTTGTCCCTCTAACACATATTCCAGAGGAGAAGGCAACACATATTAAGGGTAGGGATACAACCACGAAGTCACATTTTGATGTAGTGTCAAACTTACTCAGTGACACAAGCTCGATGAAGTCGCCGGCTGAATCTGTTCGACTTCTTTAGTCTGAAATTCAAGCAGAAATACATTCTTCCGCTCAAATACGACTGGAACTCCAATCTCTATGCAAGATTAACCATAAGTACAGGACGTTTATTGATGCTATGCAGCTTAAGTTGGCGGATATGAGTGCCAAAGAAGCGCAGTCTCATCAGGTTGCTAAGCTGCTTGCGCTGCAGCTCCTGGGCCAGGCTAACCTTTCTTGAACTGTGTTGAAGTGCTGTCGGTTATGTCTATTATTTTGTCCGCCTGTTAACTTCCACTGGTGGAGACCTGCCCAGTTTATGTAATCTGCTATCTGGTTGCCCTTTATTATCACTGGCGGCGAACTTTGATGCCGAGGGGATGTAATATGATGTAATTTCTTTGTTGTATACTCTAGGTTTATTCCTTGTCGGTATGCTGTAATTTAGGCCAGAAGGTTCAGTGGATCTCAGTGTTGTCGGTCTTCGGGCTGGCCCGTTACTCATATGGGCCAAAACCTGGGCCTATAATCATCTTGGGCCATTAGTAGGTCTAAACCTATAGTTGTTTCCCGCCTTTAACAGGCCGAGTAAAGTTCTGGCCAGCTGGGCCAGAGAATGCCATGGGCTTTTAACAGGCTAAAACCTAGATTGGGCTAGCGTTGAGCCAAAAATTCATGGGCCAATACAGGCCAAAACTGCCTAAGGCCCATGTTTGGCCCAAATAGGATGAGCAGTTAACAGGCCAAAATATATTTTGGGCCTGTTTGGCCCAATAAAATTATGGGCTTTAAGCAAGCCGGTATCTACGCGGGCCATAGGCCTAAAAGTGTCATGGGCCATCATCAGATTGGCTGTAAGCAGGCCGGATTCAACGTGGGCTGTAATTAGGCCCAACTGTTACACGGGCCATTAACAGGCCGATAGGCCAGTTGGGCTAAAATTTATCCACGAAGACTACGGGCCGTTAAGAGGCCTAAAGTTACTTCGACAAGAAATAGCCCAGTTTCTGCATGGGCCATTAAATGGCCTAAAGTTAAACCGGGCCGACAACGTCCCAGATGCACCATGGGCCGCTAACAGGCCGAAACTATTATCGGGCCAAACTGGTAAATGGGCATTTAATAGGCTGAAATACAAACATGTCTTAGAATGGGCCCAAAAGAACAGTGGCTTGTTAACGGGCCTGATCCGATATGGGCCGTAATTTGGCCCAAAACACGGTAGGCTGTGAACGGGCCTGATCTGTATGGGCCTCAATTTGACCCAAAACATGGCAGGCTGTTAACGGGCTAGCCCACTAGTGTCTGAAAAAACATGGTGGGCCTTTAGTTGGGCCGGCCTTTTCACCGGAATGGGCCTCTGTTGGGCCATGCCACATGTCGACGTATCATAGGCACCTCATGTCCAATGAGTGGATGACATCTATCCCAATGGTGAGCCAACACATGCTTCCTCTAGCCAACGGGAATTTTACACGTGGAAAATCCTGATTGGTCCGGGCTGTTAACGGGTTATCAGATCCAAAACCGGACCCGATAGCTTAACGGCGACCCATTACAATCGATGCGACGTGTCGGTCACCCTTGACGAAAGCACTTCTATGACGCGCGATTTATCGTCATGGAAGTGGACACTTCCGTGATGATAATTTTGGTAATGTCATGGAACACTTCTACGATAGCACAAGTATGACTATCTTGATCCTGTCATAAAATCGTCATGGATGTACATGCATGACAGAAAACGTGACCTACTGTGACAAACATGTATCGTCACGGAAGTGTATTTTTTTTGTAGTGCATACTGCCCCGTACAAGAAGGCCAAGGCATTCTCTGAGGATGACCTCGATCATCCAGAGAGCTTCACCAACATCTCCTCCCACAACAAGCTCATGAGGTACAGAGATGTTGGGAAGACGAGCAAAGGGGAGGACTTCAACCTGAGCCAGAGTCATTTTGATCCAGAGATCATGATGCTATCTGGTAACGGAAGGTACCATGGCTCGGTAGCCATTGGGGATGGACTCATACATTGTCCTAGAACTCTCTAGGAGATCAAGAAGCGCTAGACGAGCTCTGATCCTGAGATACCGCCTCGTCCATGACCAATGGAGATCACCATCGAGGCTAGGGCCTAGGAGCTTCTGGCGGAGGCAAACATGCAGACTAAGCAAAGGGAGAGGGAGTTGGAGGAGAGGACAGCTAGTCTGTTGGAGGTGGAGAGGAATCGGAACGACGCGTCTCACCGGGCCCTATATGAGCTCCTGTGGTAAGTTTCTCCTGCATATTAGCCAAATCATGCACGTAATGTTCGTTTCATTACTAACTAATATGACTGACTCGTGAAAACAAAATGTGCAGTCCGTGTGCGAGAAAAACGGTCAGACCCCTCCGGCGATGCCCCAGATTGGTATAGCAGACACGGTGAGTTTTATTTGAATGGTCATTAGTTACTAGTATTCACATTTCAGTTGCATCATGCTAACGAGACACTCCAAATGATCTTTGGTGCAGCATGCCTCCCGACAAGCATCGACCGATCCTTCTTCGTCTCGCACTGGCGCAACCCCGACCACGACCGGTCGTTCTCCGTCTGGCACTGGTGCAAACCCGACTGGTCCTTCACCTCCATGATGACGGTAAGTTTTCTCTAGTGTTTTGCTTACGAAATGCATAAAGACCCAGACTTAGCTTTACCTCCTCCAAAATGCTTACCGTAATGACCTAGACTTAGCTAATCTTCCTCCAAAATGACATAATTAGCTTACTTAGCTCCAAAATGATCTATACTTAGCTTTGTTTCCTCCGAAATGATCTAAATTAGCTCTAATATGCTAAGTTATCTCTAATATGCTTAGTTACCTGTGCAACCTGGGGGCACTGGGCTGGCCTATATGGTTGCTTTGCCGTCTGCTGGCAGGTGGCAAATACCTTTGCATCTTTGCCATCTGCCAGCAGATGGCATAGCATGCCACATGGCAGCTACCTGGGCTGGCCTATATGGGCACTTTGCCATCTGCTGGCAGACGGCAAAGATGCAAAGGTCTTTGCCGTCTGCCAGCAGATGGCAAAGCACGCCATTAACCCCCTAACGGACCTAACCTGCCATGTGTGCCGTCCAGGCTCTTTGCCGTCTGCTGGCAGACATCAAAGAACATTTCATCATTGCCGTCCGCCAGCAGATGGCAAAGAACCCTTTGCCGTAGCTTGTTCAGCCGGACCTATTGTCGTCTGCTGGCGGACGGCAATTGCCGTCCGCCAGGCATGCCTTTGCCGTCAGCCATGGTAGATGGCAAAGTTCCTGATTCCTGTAGTGACGATGTTGGTGATGAAGGGTGCCACCGCCCTCAGAGCCCACTCCCGGTCGACGGGAGCCAGCTCGTCAAAGATGGCGTCCAATGGCACGAATGGATTCCGGTGACGGAGCCCTGAGAGGATTCGCCCGACAACGGCGAGGGCAGCCCGCAACCCCTCCATGTCTAGCTCCGCCCCCACCATCGCGCGGAGACGGCTCAGCTCCTCGGAGATATAGGTGAAGAAGGAGACCAGGTCAGGAAGCCACAGCTCGTTGAAGTCGATGGGGTGGTCGAATGGGTTTAGCTCGACGCACGGCATGGTCGCGCTAGCAAGACGGTGGGCATCGTGCAGCTGCAACATGTGCGTGGCAACATGGTCCACCAAGTGGTTGAGGCGATCCTGGACTTCGTCACGATCGGCCCGCTCATGCTCCAGCCGGCTCGTCTGACCACCTATCGTATCTCCCGCTTTCTACAGCAACGCCGCCAATGCCTCGAGCATCTTTATGGTGGACGCCTGCCGCTTTTGAAGCTCCGTGAACTCATGCACATAAAGGAGGAGCATGGCACTCCTCTCCTCCTTGAGCTCACGGAGCTCCACGTCCTTGCCCCTGAGCTCCGCATCCTTAGCCTGGAGCTCCTATGTCAGGCGCCTCACCTCAGACTCCTGATCTGGTGCGCCGCCATGGAACCAGGTAGAAGCAATGGGGAGAGGAAGCAAAGGGGGCGAAACGGCTGAAAGGCAATGCAATCTACGGGAAGGCGGAGGGAGCCAGTCGAGGAGAGGGGTGAATCTTTTTGTTTTCACCACGGGGAAACACCAGTCGACGACTTTTCACATTAGGGAGTAGTGGGTTTTACAAGCGGAGTCATCACGACTAATTGTTGCCACGCCTGCTCCCGTCAATCAAAAAATTAAAAATTCTGCCGCGCCTGCCACACCCAAAGACCAGAGCAACGCCGCGGTGGATATTTAAATTTATGTGCCGGCAAGGAGATAAAAAAAGGGGTGAAAAACAAATGTGGCTGCAGCCTAGCTAATCGCTCGCACTAGCCCAACTAGCTAGCCACCGTGCTTCAGGGATGTACTCGGCGGGAAAGGTGGTCTTTCATGATTTGACGACTCATTTACTTGCTTCAACGTTACGACCGAGGAGGACACTAAAAATGCGTGGTAGGGCATCGCACATCTCGGCAAGGAAGGAAATATGTGTGCACCACCCGGGAGGACCAGAAAACCGCGCGGTAGGGTGTGCCACGACTCGGCACGGAGGAAAAATGTGTGTGTAAAAATATACACTATCAGGCGTACTACCTATGGTTCGACCTCGGGACCCACCCAATCGGTCGAAAACACCCCACTAGCCACACAGCATCATCATGCTAACGTGGCACGGTGGATAGGTGTGGTTAGCTCCGTCTCGACCAGCCACAATGTCTCTTGTTCTAGGCGATTCTTCTATTTTCCAAACTTTTTTAGTTATAATAACACCACAGCAAGCTAGTGCCGCTCTTCATGTGTGCCCATGCGTCTAAAGGTTATACGGTGGATAGGAGAGAGAGATCGCGGACCTGGGACCCACCAGTAAGTGAGTCAACGGTCATGCACGTCAGTACTGTAGGATGCTGCTAACGCGACACTACGATCACAGACCCTTTGACGAAACTGTGTGCGATGCATTAATCACAAACGTTGGTGTAAAAAACCATCAAAAAAGGCGCAAAACGTTTGCGATAGCGGAGCCATCAAACACGGTTCAGATTTTAGTTGCGTGTGCGATGCAGGGCACACGGTTAATCCATTCGAATTATTTGCGATGAGGCAGAACAACAGACACGGGCAGCCATATCAATTTGTGTGCGATATACGGCATACAGTTCACTCCGATGAATTGTTTGCTATTAGGGAGTGCAACAGAAATGGTTAGCCAGATCAAGGTGTGTGTGATAAACGACATACAGTTCACTCGGACGAACTGTTTTTGGTTAGGAAACACAACAGAAACGGTTCAACTTAACAAGATGTGTGTGATATGCGGCATACAGTTCACATGGATGAACTATTTGCGATGAGCCAAAAGAACACAAATGAGTCGTGTAAACAAGATGTGTGTGATACTTGGAAAACAGCTGACTTGGATGAACTGTTTGCGATGAGAAATTACAACACAGACGGTTAATACAGTTAGTTCGTGTGCGATTCTGTGTGTACAAAAAACTTTGAAAAATGCAAACTAGTTGCTTGCGGTGGCTAGGAGTATCGCACATGATGCTTCTGCGAGTACTCGTGTGCGATGATTAGTAAGTTACACATACGTTTCTTTATGTTAACATGTGTGTGAATTTGCAATATGGACAGTTAATATGCAAATGCCTTCTGGACATCGGGCACACGCTTAAACTCACTGAACTGTGTACGATACTAATACTTTCCATGAAAATTTAAGAACTTGGGTAACAGCATTTGAGTAACATATATATAGTGATTACACTATTCGACAAAAGGAGGATCTTTGTAACACGGTTTTGACAACCATCTGGTCCATATCTACATACTTAACATAGTAACAACTATCACATTTTAAGAGGCTAAGGGCCAACAACCATATGGTCCATATCTACATACTTAACATAGTAACAGCTAGCACATTTTAAGAGGCTGAGGGCCAACAACCACAACTATCCGCTGGAAGCAGCTTGATCACGGTGACTCGGCATCTCGTCAATGAAAAGGAAGAGCCCTCCTGTGCCTTGGTAGAGTATGAGTAGAAAAGTGTCTCCAATTTTCCAATATGGATGCATTGCCACGACAAGCGAGAACTTGTTAATTTGAATGGTTCCATTTCTACGGGAAATGCAGTACCTTGCAATCACTTTGGCGTTATTAGCAGGCACAAGTGTAATTCGACCACGCCGAGAAATCGGTCCAGGAACTGCTAGAGCAAGCAATTTTTGTTCCCCCCCCTATATATAGTTTACCTATGTTTTGTGCACGCAATTGGTCTTGTTCAATGTGTGCACCATAGGTATAATTAATCCCATCGAAAATCCAGCCTTCATACGCTATGCTATCTCTGTCAGATTATCAACAAAGTTTATGACATGCTTCATGTCCTTCCAGTGAAATTTGGTACGCTTAGTAACATACAGATCATTCACTATGCACCAGACATATCCTGCTTAAAAGGTGGAAAGGTATTATTTATTCAGAACATGGCAGAAGAATATGTAGTGCGCATAAATTTGTAAATAGAATTTGTTACTGCCTGGGAACGGAGTCAGAAAATGAAATCCCAATTGGTTGCTTAAATAGTGATCAATTATTCAGAACAAATACCCTGATTTTGCTAAGTAATATTACAGCATGGAGAAAGTTGAAAGGACACTAACCTCGATCACACTTTGATCGGCTGATGATGTTGGGGAAGTAAACATCCATGTTAATTAGACTAGGTTGTGGTGCACGCACTAGAATTTTATTGCCAGCTTTCAGTTCATTTTTCTCCAAAGGTCCGCATTAAAATAGGAGTGACCACCTTTATCAAGTTTTACGATAACCGTCATTGTAAATCCATGCTACGTTGTCAATATGACATCCTGGGAGTCATCAACAAAGTAGAGCCCAAGATTTCCTTCTACTCCTGTTCTTGCAAAGCAAGGGATGTACTGCTTGAAATGAAAATTAAGATGGTAAATTAGATATATTGAAATAATAGAGCAATATGCAAATATGGGAGTAACTGATAGAACACATCAATATATAGATGAAAGCAAAATATAAAAATATATAATTAAAAATAGATAATGTAACAAAGATTTGATGCAAATATATAGATAATGTAGCAACAGACGATATATGTTCACAAATTTAGGCCATGCCGACATTGGTGGGTTGAGATTGAACATTTCGAGCACTCCTTGAAGTCATAAGGAATGGTGAGATAGAACTTCGTTTCTAACTGGCCGCGACCACACTTACCCGATTTGTGATCGCACTGTGGACACATGAATAAACACCCATTAATCAGCTAGAACAAAAATGATTCCACGGCAATTTCCGCCGGTTGATTAATAGTGACGGACGGACTGCGATAAGAGATGACTGAATATTTTGCTAAGTTGATTACCTTCTCCATGAGAAAAATCCCCGGCCCAATCCCGCAGAAAACCCCAGTCGACCAGAGTCTAGAATGTCAGTGCAAATAGGCGGCGGAAAGTGGTAGGGGCAAAATCCCATGCCGTTTGGAGCGCGACCTCCGCCTGCCAACAACAGTCATCGAGCTTAGGGTGGCCGCCGCGATAGAAGTTGATGAGGTGCAGAGTTGCGGAGGAGTCCTCGGCGAGTGAGTGGGGACGAAGTGGGCGAGGGTTTTCTTTTTGCTTGTGCATGTGTGAGTGAACACACATGGTTTGCAGAAGGGTGACGGAGATGAATCGTGTGCGATAGTAAATCACCGAAATGTGTTTACTGGGTAATATACAAAAAAGAAATACGTGCTTGAAAAACATGACGCCTGGCATGGTGCCATGGTATGGCCTCACCGTGCCTTGGTTAAAAGCTGAGAAGGTTTGATTTAAGTCATCATGCACGCCCTTCATAAATTGAACCATCACCGAGGAAGTTCCATGCTTTCGAGAGGGAAAGAACCAAGATTGAAGAAAAATCCAAATTTCCGTCCTAGTTTGTCATTCGTTTTTTTCCAACGATCAACATACCGGCTCAAATGCAACGTGTTCAAATTTGACATTTTTCCAGGCTCATTTACCATATTTAGGGGATTATTTGCATTTTCTAGGCATTAATGCACATAATTCAAATTCAAACAATCGGTGCATGAAAAGGTGCACAAGAACAGTCTGGAAAACCATGCTCGTGCTATTTAGTGCATTCTGATGCCTTTTACAAGGAATGGACAGATATTTCAAGGAAATGTGTGGCAATAGACAACCATAAACACGTCGTTTACTGGGTTAACAACTATACAAAAATGAAAAACATGCTTGGAAAACATGACACCTGGCATGGTGCCATGGTATGGCGTCACCCTGCCCTGGTAAAAATTTGAGAATGTTTTCCTTATGTCGTCATGCACGCCTTTCATAAATCGAACCATCGTCGAGGAAGTTTCATGGTTTCGAGGGGGAAATCACCAAGATTGAAGGGGGATCCAAACTTCCTTTGTCCATGAGTTTTTTTCTACGATGAACATACACCCCGCAAATCACCATGTTCAAATTTGGCTCTTTTCCGTCTTCATTTACCATATTTAGGGGATTATGTGCATTTTCTAGGCATTATTGCATATAATTCAAGTTCGAACAATCAGTGCATGAAAGGGTGCACAAGAACGGCCTGGAAAACCAGGCTCATGCCATCTAGTAAATTCTCATGCCTTTTATAAGGATTGGACAGATATTTGGATGAAATGTGTGGCAGTAGACAACAACAGACGTTTGTTTATTGGGTTTTCAACTATAGAAGAAATGAAATAAATGCTTGAAAAACATGACGCCTGGCGTGGTGCCATGTTATGGCCTCACCGTGCCTTGGTAAAAATTTGAGAATGTTTTCCTTATCTCGTCATGCACGCCCTTCACAAATCGAACCATCACCGAGGAAGTTCCATGCTTTCGAGAGGGAAATCACCAAGATTGAAGGGGAATCCAAATTTCCTTTATCCTTTGTCCATGAGTTTTTTCTATGATGAACACACACCCTGCAAATCACCGTGTTCAAATTTGGCACTTTTCCGGCTTCATTTACCATATTTAGGGGATTATGTGCATTTTCTAGGCATTAATGCACATAATTCAAGTTCAAACAATCGATGCATGAAAGGGTGCACAAGAACGGCCTGGAAAACCATGCTTGTGCCATTTAGTAAATTCTCATGCTTTTTACAAGGAATGGACAGATATTTCGATGAAATGTGTGGCAATAGTCAACCACAAACATTTGTTTATTAGGTTTTCAACTATAGAGAAAAAAATAAATGCTTCAAAAACATGACGACTGGCGTGGTGCTATGGTATGGCCACACCGTGCCCTGGTAAAAAATTGAGAATGTTTTCCTTACGTCGTCATGCACGCCCTTCATAAATCGAACCATCACCAAGGAAGTTCCATGCTTTCGAGAGGGAAATCACCAAGATTGAAGGGGAATCCAAATTTCCTTTGTCCTTTGTCCATGAGTATTTTTCTACGATGAACCACTAGTACGCGTCGGTGCTATACAAATGGTTTTTTACCCCTTTCCACGATGGCATTTGGGACCGTCGCCAAGTGAGTGTGGGTGATAGGGGGTCCTTCCCACACGACCCAAAAACCGTCGGGGATATGGAGCAATGATCCAGAGGCCTTCCAAAATGTATTCGTGTGTGATGCAGCACAACTAAATTCTTTCGTACGTGTGGGATCGGTGATTAAACGTTTCTAATGACGAAGTAAAACCATACGGTGGGTCGTAATGAACTGTTTGGGAAACAGTATGTAAGGCACACGGGCCAACATATGAACTGTGTGCGATTTGTTCCCCATCACACACGAGTTTTCTGCGTAATCCGTCTGCCATGCAAGACTCCATCACACACGTTTCCCAACAATTACCGTCTGCGATAATGTTCTATCACAAATGGTTCAGGAGCCCCTTCGCACACATACAAGTGCTGCAGACCGTTTGTGATTTGTTGTGTATCACCGACGGTTGCGCCAAGAGTGACGTGTGCTTTTCATTTGGGATCCCACATGCTTCCCGAAAAAATTACGATAGGGATTGTATTTTACATTGGGCACGGTTTACTCCGAGTTCTTGTGTGCATAGTTCTATCACAAACGGTTCCGGAGACCCTACGCACACGTTGTAGCGCTGCAAATCGTTTGCGATCTGCTATGTATCTCCGACGGTTCCGCTATGAATGGCGTATGCTTTCCGATGTGGATCGCACACACTCATTTAGTTGAACCGTGTGCATAGCAATTGCCAGGTTAAAACAAAAATATCCCATTTTGAATTGGCATGCAAAAAGCAAATTCACCACAATATTCAATTGAACAAATAAACAAAAATATCCCATTTTGAATCGGCACGCAAAAAGCAAATTCGCCACAATATTCAATTGAACAAATAAACAAAACTATCCCATTTTGAATTGGCACGCAATAAGCAAATTCGCCACAATATTCAATTGAGCAAATAGTGTCCACAGGAAGAACATTCATCAGATTTCGCAACAATTGCAATTAAACATATGGTAGCTAAATTCCAATGATTTGTCCACACATATATGCATTACATAATTAATCATAGTGTACGAAATACGAAGACCTCATCAGATGGAAAACAATGGATCCATGTGTATATGTTTAGTGGCTACCTCTTACTCAATATTTCAGGAGAACGCATGCTAAAATCTTCATTATCACCAGTGGGATTGATATAGTGATTCAGGAAGAAGTCGCTGATAAATCTCCGAACCATTAGCAATTCACCAGCCAGGAGCGGTTCAGGGGTCCTCAGTTTTAAGATGAGCTGCAGTATTTTTAAGATCAGAATGTGCCATATGAGTGGAGTAGAAGATATTGATTAAGATAGACTTACTGGTACTAATTCGCGAGGATTGTCACAACGATCAGCATATTTGCAGATGGAGATCTTGTGTCTGCAAACATAGTATCCACAAAGGTTGGTCCCTGCTTCTTGCTGAGGACACTAATTTTTTTTGTACAGAATTAGTCATGTATTTGTCCTGTTAGGAACAACCTAATTAACCGGTGTTAGATGAATTATTTTTTCTTTGGAAAAAATAGAAAGAGGTTTATTTAGAAGCTTGAACATTTGACTAGCGTAAGAAAAGGTATTTGCAGATTGTTGGATAAATTTTCTAAAAATAACTGATTTTGGTGTGTTACCGGAGAAACGATCTCGTGCTGCAGAGGTAGTTCCCTCTTGAACAGGTTACCTGGTTTAGTTTTCCACAATGCGAGCACACTGCAAATGAATATGAACTTTGACAACATCAATTATTGAACTAGATATGAATGCAAATTAATTTCAACATCATAGAATTCAATACCTATCCATGAATTGCTGAAGATGCGTCAGATCCTGAGCGTTTGTTGACTCTCTGAGAGAATCGTTGTAGTAAACTGTGTTTTTGTTTGGAACAATGAATACCAATATCCAGTGATTGCTACATATTAAGAAAGCCATGAACATACGAATTATGTCAAAATCTAAAAGACAATCAGTGTATGCATGGTTGTTTACTTGATTTACCGTTCATGATTTGGCCAGAGAAATGATTCTGCATGGGATGTGTTTTCGAAGAGACGGACGACCGTGTTAATGGCCCAGTCCCGTAGGTTCTATCCATGTATTGTTGTGCCATTTGCTAATTCAGGATCTATGAAATACACACTCTCCCTTTTTCTTCTCTGCGTGTCCAATCCCCTGAGAGGAATAAAATGCAGTTAGTTGTTTATCATTTACAGCCTTGTATGGAGAAGTTGATCAGAGTTTGTTAAGTACTTACAAAATCAGGCATCTAACAAGAGTGGCATCGAGCTAGTTGGAGTTGAAGAAGAGATGTAAGTCCTCAA
The DNA here is from genome assembly GCA_036873465.1 of Thinopyrum obtusiflorum. Lineage (NCBI taxonomy): Eukaryota > Viridiplantae > Streptophyta > Magnoliopsida > Poales > Poaceae > Thinopyrum > Thinopyrum obtusiflorum. The sequence continues at coordinate 76,843 of JAAAWM010012118.1, read as the reverse complement.
AACTCACATTGATGGAACCAGCATCATGTCAGAAATGATCTCTGTTGTAGTGTTCTAGCAAACCATGATGACCTCCTGACATTTGATCCATGCAATATTCATGTAACTCGTGGCAACTGGAGCTGCACTCATCAATGTATTCGCCAACAAGAAATGGCTGGCCACGGATGTAATTGTGTTCTTTAAGTACCTCTACTTTACTTTTAGCAAGAAACAAATCTACTTCTTCATCATCCATGCCATCAGAAATAATATTACTCCCCGATTCGAACAACCTGCTGTTAATTTGGTTCTGGGCGATGAGTGCTTTAAGAGGCAGTCATTCTCTTTCCTCTTCACTCTCCCGATGCGCTTCCTTGTGGGTGTAGCCTTTTTGGCCACTTCCTTCCTGGTACTTGAAGCATTTCTGATAGAACGTTTGGTTGGCTGCAAGGTAGACTGCCGAGCAGACGGTGAAGCTTTGATGGACTGCTTAGCGGACGGTTTATCTATGCCGTACCGCTGAGCTAGCGGTGCTGCTGTGACGAACTACTGGGCTGTAGGAGCAGAGGCATCGGACTGCTGACCATGCGTTGAAGCTATGTCGGGTTTCTACGCAGGTGGTGCCAACTTGTCGGTGTGCTGAGGAGGCCGTGCCAACGCGTTGGTTTGCTGAGCAGGAAGTGTTGACGCATTGGTATGCTGATCACGCGACTGCGGACCGACGGACTGATGAGCAGTCGGTTCTGGACCTACAGACTGCTTAGCAGGCGGTTCTGAAGCATCAGACTCCTTAGCAGTCCGTTCCACCAGGTAGGTCTACTAAGCATGTGCTGCAGCTGGGTCTCCCCCCCGCTACTTCAGCGGCCGGCATCTGAACCGATGGTGCGTCTTCAGCAGTTGTAGGCCTTGCCACTGGCTGCTTTGGGGCACAGGATGACATGGCCTGTACGCCACAAAGTCGGGCCGGCTAATCACAGGTTGATGCATCAGCCGTCGGATTACGAGTATTAGGTTCTTTGGGGGAAGCACGCAAGAGCCGCTGTGGCAAGGAGAGCGTCACCGGATGAGGGGCGACATTGGTTGCTGTTGGCGGGGCTTTAGGGATCTCATCGATGAACTCTATTTCCTTTCGTGGCCACTTGATGTGATGTAATAGTGTTTCTCCCAAGTTCCTTTGCTCATCGAAGTCTCGTAGGACATTCTTCAGGGCAAATTCATTGAATCCAGGCTTTACTTCAGTCATGTAGCTCTCCACACAGCATGGCTTCAATGGCACATTGTCCAACAAGAGGCCATCTTCCAAGAAGGGTGGGCAAACCCAGGCTGTTGCACATTTTAATGTACCTTCATAATGTGTAAGCACGCCCTTCGGTCTGTCTTTCATTCCAGATAGATCAGATATAGCATCATCATGAGCAGCTGCAGTCTTAGTGTCGCTGGGGTCAGCTGATGCACAGCTACTCTTGTGTAGTGTTGTCGCGCGATAAGCAGCATCCTCCATGCCCGCCTCCCCTCCTATCTGTTGGCTATCTGTCAGTGTTAGAGTCTTCTGCATCATCATTGACTCCTCAACATCCTTTCGAACAGCAGGATACATCTCCTTCCTCAACATCCTTTCGAATAGCCCAGAAAAAATTAAGAAGGTTTGGCTTATGTCGTCATGCACGCCCTTCATAAATCGAACCATCACCGAGGAAATTCCATGCTTTCGAGAGGGAAATCACCAAGATTGAAGGGGAATCCATATTTTCTTCGTTCTTTGCCCTGGAGTTTTTCACCGACGAACATACACCCTGCAAATCACCATGTTCAAATTTGGCATTTTTCCGGGCTCATTTACCCTATTTAGGGGATTATGTGCATTTTCTAGGCATTTAGCGCATATAAATCCAATCCAGCTACAGCTGCACGGGTGTGATGTGAGGGACATGGATTGCCGTTCGACCGTGGCGCATCCTATGGTGCACACGCGCAATCCGCGTGGTTGGGGTTCCGGCCAATCATAACACAACACACAATAGGCTCAGCGCACACTGTTTCCGAAAGCGACGGAGATGAACCGTGTGCGATAATGAACGAGCAAAATTCTAAGGGAAGCCAAATTTCCTTTGTCGTTTGTCGTTGAGCTTTTAAGTACCACCGCACTGTACGGCTGCCCAGCCCCTCCATCCCAGAGCTCTCTCCAAGCATCATTCATAATAGCACGGTGCACAGTAACTGGTAAGGAAGCGATGGCATCCCGCCTTGCCGCATTCCTCGCCGCCCGCGACCGCACACATGGTAAGGAAGTAATGGCATCTCGCCGTGCCGTGTTCATCGCCGCCGGCGGCCACACAGTTACGTGGCCGAACTTTGAGGCCACAATGGCCGAATGGGCGGTGGGTCTAGAGGCGGCCAAAGCCGCACAGAAGGAGCGGAAAAGGTAGAAAGCAGTCAAGAAAAGAGAGTCCCGTCGCCGCAAGAAATAAGAGGCCGCACGCCATGGTGAGGAGAGCATGGCGGAGATCGAAGCACGGTGGGCTGCCCCTACAAGGCCGGGAAGGAGAATGCCAGCGTCTGGCCAGCATGCCTCGATGGCAACATGTGAGAAGTAGTTTAAGTTTGTAGCATTAGAGCAAATTACCAGTAGTACTTTAAGTTTGTAGTATTAACGTACAATGTCAGTAAGAGCATCCTTTGAGGGCTTTGAGCTTTGATTAGCATGTGTGCCCGTGTGCATTTTTTTGCGTTAATCATTAGAAGATCACAAAACACACGGTTTCTATGCCGTACCGTGTGCCTTTTTTTTGGAGACGGGATCTTCCAATTTTTTGTTTTCTAGCACATGAGTATTTTATGTGCTTCATCTGCGTTTTGTGTTTCCCCCGCCCAAGTTTCAAGTTTCTCAGCGAAATTTTCACTAGGCGCGCAATTTCAGAATTTATTTGTCCAACCACATCCCCACCCATCAAATTTCCTCAGTATCTCTCCCCCCCCCCGTGCCTCCCCCTACCGGAAGCTCAAACCGTCGTCGCCGCAACCACAGCTTCAAACCGTTGTCGCCGCAAACACAGCTTCAACCACATCACCGCCCCGGCCCGATTGCTTAAATGACGCCTGCGAAACATCCTCATGCCTCCAAATCCCCACCGCCAGGAGCTAATGGCGGTCCATGGCGCGATGGCCGCTGTGCGTGTTGACCCGGAGGAACTCCTCGCCCCCGCCACCGCCGACATGGTGCAGGCTCTGGCCCAGATGAAGTGCCCCAGCGACTACCCCCCAGGACTTAGCAGGTATGATCTGACCAGCTAAATATTTCCAATACCACTTGCAATGGCTATGTTTTGTATGGCTGATGTATTTAGCTTGTTCGTGCCTTGTTTATTTCAGTACTGCACACTGTGCGTTATTCAAGTATTGACTGTCCAGCTCAATTTCACCAATACCAGCAACAAACTTACAATACATGACTCAGGATATCACTAGAGATGCTGCCCATTTGCTATTTTTGGTGGATGCTAACCCTGTTGTATTTAACATGCCTGTCCATGTACTTACACGGGGTCATAACGGCCGATGTTGTTGTTTGCCGTCGAGGTTAGTTGCATCCCATGTCTTACAGTATTTCACATCATTTGTGCAATTCTAGTTTAACTTCTACCATTTACTGGTTGCCTGTAGGTACACATGTCAGTGGCACTACTCCATGCTTTGACCCAGAGGAATAGCTCGCCTCCACCGCCACTGACTTTGGGCGGGCTCTGGCCAAGATGAAGTGCCCCAGCAACTACCTCTCAGGACTTACTAAGTATGTACTCACCAGTTCAATCTTACCAATACTAGTTGCAATTAATGGCTATGTTCTGTACGGTTGATGTATTAAGCATGTTCTAGTAAACATTCGTAACACGTTTTAGCTACTTTGCCTACCTTTTTATAGACAACTGGGCCATTCTCTGCTCTGGCAGCACCTGCCTTGTGATGTTTAACTCTGCCAATTGCATTTTTATCAGTACCGGTTTCAATGGCTATTAAGCCTATTGCAATTAACAGTTGAATCCATTTTTAAATAGTTGTATTTGAATGGCTACAAACTTACAAAACATGACTTAGGATGCTGTTAATCCTGTTGCAATTAACAGTTGTATCCATTTTTGAATCTGTCCCTTTGCTACCTTGCTACTCTCCACAATGTAGATATACTAGAGATGCTGCCCTGTTGTACTTAACATGCCTGTTCATGTACTTACGCAGGGTCATAACGGCCGATGCTGTTGTTTGCTGTCAAGGTTAGCTCCATCCCATGTCTTATAATATTTCACATCATTTGTGCATTTGCAGTTTAACTTCTACCATTTACTGGTTGCATGTTGGTACACATGTCAGTGGCACTGATCCATGCTTCGACCCGGAGGAACAGCTTGCCTCCGCCGTCGCTGACTTTCGGCGGACTCTGGCCAAGATGAAGTGCTCCAGCAACTACCTCTCAGGACTTACCAAGTATGTACTCACCAGCTCAATCTTACCAATACCAGTTGCAATTAATGGCTATGTTTTGTACGGTCGATGTATTAAGCATGTTGTAGTAAACATGCCTAACACATTTTAGCTATTGTCCCTACCTTTTTATAGACAACTGGGCCATTCTCTGCTCTGGCAGCACCTGCCTTGTGATGTTTAACTCTGCCAATTGCATTTTTATCAGTACCGGTTTCAATGGCCATTAAGCCTGTTACACATAACAGTTGTATCCATTTTTAAACAGTTGTATTTCAATGGCTACCAACTTACAAAACATGAATTAGGATGTTGTTAAGCCTGTTGCAATTAACAGTTGTATCCATTTTTTTAATCCGTCCCTTTGCTACCGTGCTACTCTTTCACAATAAAGATATCACTACAGATGCTGCCGTTTTATTACCATTTGCTATTTTTGGTGGATGTTAACCTTGTTGTATTTAACATTGGCTTTCCATGTACTTACACAGTGGTACCATGGGCGATGTTGTTGTTTGCCGTCGAGGTTAGCTGCATCCCATCTCTCATACACCATCTATTCCTAAATATAAGTATTTTTAGAGATTCCAATATAGACTACATAAGGAGCAAAATGAGTCAATCTAGATTCTAATCTAAACTATATCTATAATTCTATATACATCCGTATGTAGTTCATATTGAAATCTCTAAAAATACTTGTACTTAGGAACGTAGGTAGTTGTATTTTACATCATTTGTGCAATCTCAGTTTAGCTTCTATCATTTACTGGTTGCTTGTAGGTACATATCTGAGCGGTACTGATCCACGCTTCGAACCCTTTTGTGTATGGGGCAATGAGATATTCATGAACAAGCATCAAGTGAGGAAACTAAGAAAGATTGTTAGGCAAAAGAAACGGGTGATGGGAATTAAGCTCTTTATTTACACTTTGTCCAAGGCAAAAGTGAACTTTAGGATGGTAAGTAATGTGTTGACTTTTCCCCCTGTCCACAACAAGTTACTCTATTAGACCTCAGTATCTGATATTTTTCTTTTTCCAGTGGTTTCCGAAGATATTTACTAATGATTACCTTGCAAACTACATGACCGGAGTGGAGGCAACTAAGGTTAAAGTATATAATTCATGCTACCATGATAATTCTCTAGAAGTCTTCCTGAAGGCGGTGAAGGATGAGCGGGCGAGCGTCACAAGGGGTTGGACAGAAGTTGTTCGTGCCTATGGCATGCAGTAAGGCACATTATGGGCATTTCGCTTCTTCAACACCATCGGTAGTCAAAATGATTTACACTTGTCTCTTCACCTTTACCGCCTGTAAATATTGTGGTTCATCATAGTTAATTGCTAATCCTGTAACTACTGAACATATTGTACGGACAATTTTATTTATTGATTCGTTGTTGAACTATTGTGCTGAGAATTTGAATTGCATGTTTCATATTTCAAAATTTCCAATTCGAATAATAAATTACAAGCAAAAATAAAAATATACAGAAGCGGATAAAATAATGTGCACACGGTTAGAAGCAAAACATCGTGTGCGATGAAAAAAAGAGAACAAACGGTTCTTTGATGTGAAATGTTTGAGATGCCTGGCGGACGCACACATGGTTTCGTCTCATATGCGTGTGTGATTCATGGTAATACGCTAAACGTTTCAAACCAGTGTGTGTGTGTGTGATAGGAATACCAATCGCACACAGTTATGAAGATGGACACATTGGCGTTAGTAGAGGCACCGCACACATTTTACTTTCTTGAACCGTTTGCGATAACGTACCTATCACAAACATATCGACAAATTAAATGTTGATGTCCACCTTTTTCACACGACTATGGTGGCGTAATTGTTTGGGATGTCTCTTTGATTAGAAACGTAACATCGAGATGAACCGTGTGGGACTGGGGAGGCTTCTCATACGTTTATTCTATGGCGATCGTCAGCAGCCACTTGCCCATCCCCGACGGTTTCTGGGTCATGTGGGAAGGACCCCCTATCGCCCACACTCACTTGGCGACAGTTCCAAATGCCATCGCGGAAAGGGGTTAAAAACCATTTGTATAGCACCTTACGGTACCAATGCGTGTTGATGAGCCACTCCATCTACTCTACTCAATGTAATACTGTATTAAATCAAGTTATGGGACAAAGCCAACAACCGTTGTTGTTTTAGGCTATCGATTTACGCTTTGTAGTCCAGGTTGCCAGTTCAAATCTCGTCTTTCAGATTTGTTAGTTTTAGGTCCAAATTTGATCAATGACAAGTGGGACCCTCGTGTGTTGTTCCGATATTTCAGTGTAGGATGGTTTTTTTGAACAAACACTTTACGCGGTTAGACAAGTAACGGCACGAGTTACACGTATTTTGCAAGTTTAGGAACAAAAATGACAGCGGCATAGAATATCACATCCACCCCGCATCTTAGATGCTATGGTGATACGAGTTTTTATGTAGTTGGAACTGAGATCCAATGGTTTGGGAGTAGTCTTTGTAATTATGTGCAATTTCCAAACTCTCCAAGGGTTTTTTTGCAAGTAAAACATTCAGGCCTCGTGTGTGTCACTGCATGTTTGATCCAATGGCTCCCAGTTGCTCATATTAGGTGCTCCCTGTAGCTTAATTAGCCGCTATGGTGATACGAGCATCTAGGTCGTATGATCTGTGATCAGATGCCACATGCGTAGTACTTGTACTTTTTGCGCAATTCCCAAACTCTCTTAGGCGTATATTGCAAAAACAACCAAATCTCCTACTGTGAGCCGTTAGATCTCAGGGAACTCGTATCACCATAGAATCTACGGTCCGGGAGCACCTCATATTCTCCCACGCGAGAAAACATCATGTGCTCTCGCAGGTTGGATGCTAGGTGATACGAGCTTTGAGGTCGTTCGATCTGAGATCCAATGGCATCTGAGCAGTCTTTGTGCTTGTAAGCAGTGGTCGAACTCTTTGGGGGATTTCTGCAAAAACCATTAGAACCACCGAGGAGTTGTTGGATCACAGATCCAACGGCTCCGAAGAGCTTGTATCACCAAAGCATCTAAGGTGTAGTAGCACATGATATTCTTACATTCAGGAGAATATGAGGTCTTCCTTAATCTTAGATGCTATGGTGTTATGAGCTTCGAGGTCATTGGATATGGGATCCAAGGGCATCTGAGTAGTTTTTGTACAAATTGTGTGCAATTCTCAAACTCATTAAGGTTTCCTGTAAAAATATTAAGACATCCTGTGAGCTGCTATATCTCAGATCTACAAGCTCCCAAGCAACTCATATCAGCATATAGCATCTAAGGTGTGGGGGCACATGATATTATTTCAGGGCGGGGGGTGCACAACCAATCGGTGTTTGGGACGGTGGGGACAAATATAATGTTCAAATAATATAATCTAAACAATCATAAATAGAGCTTCACAATTTTATTTCTAAGCTCGAGGGGTTAACCCCCAACAATCTACATAGCTCCGCCTAAACACAACATTTGCATGTATGCAGTACTAGACTTAATATTCATGTTTTAGTTTCCTATTCATTTTAAATATTGAATTTAGGACCATGCATGTCTTACATTTTTACTCCCTTCATTCCTAAATATTAGTCTTTTTAGAGATTTCAGATGGACTGCCACATACGGATGTATATAGACATATTTTAGAGTGTAGATTCACTTATTTTCCTCCGTATGTAGTCACTTGTTGAAATCTCTAAAAGACAAATATTTAGGAACAGAGGGTGTATTTTTGAATTCGTGTCATACATGCATGGTTTGGAAAAATAGATGCACTATACTTACTGGATTGTTGTGGTATTCATGTGTGCGTGTGCGTGTGTGGTCATATGCTTGATACATACAAAGTTTTCTTACCACCATACCGGTCATATTTTAAATTTGAATTTGCAATGAAAAACTTACTAGGGATACCATGAAATGTGAAATCCGCGTTGAGATCACTATATCACAAACTCACTCTAATTCAAGAACTCGTCATAAATCAATTACCATGTTGAGATTACTATTTGAAAGGAAAATACGGGCATTGTAATGCACATAGATTCGTTCGGCAATTTGAAAGATTCCTTTCATATTCTCGAATGGTAGCACCCAACGGCGTACCAGCCAGACCCTGGCTCGTGTTGATCCTCAAAAAAAACACGGGATCATGTCCTTCTGGTGGCGTGCATGGTACGCACATCAGCCAACCCCAACCAGTCGAGCCTCCGCGTTTCGAGTCGAAATATCTGGCGGACAGAATTCCAGCCCTAGGAAATTTGCCTCATGTCCCCGGTCCACAATGACTACCGATTAACAATGAAGGGATGCTTTAGTAACTAGATAATGTTACCTACCGTGCCGAGCACGGTTCAATTCCCTCGGTCGCTGCTACCCAAGGTCACCCGTCAACTCCATTGCCTAGTACTAATAGGAGCACTACACCAGGATGAGTATAGAATTGAGCCCCGTTTGTTCATGCCTATGGTCTGTTTAGTTGGAGACTAGTGTGTCCAAGCCAAAGTGTGGCCAGCCACACAAGTATGGCAAGCCACACAAGTGTGGCTGAGAAATTGGATGCCAACCTTTGGCAAAAGTTGGCAAAAAATCATCTCTATGACAAGTGGACCATAGGGGCAATAAAGAGTGGGAAGCCAAAGTGTGGCAAAAACCAAACACATACCAACTAAAGTGTGGCTGCCAAATTTTGGCTTGGCAAACTGTGGCTGGGAACCAAACAGCCCCTAGTACTTGAGTTAATATATCAGGCAATGCACTGGTACGGAGGGATTATCCTTTTACTCCGCATATATAACTTGTCTGAAGTCTAACTAAGCAGAATGTTTGACCAAATCCTTTCTTAAGAAATATTAAGATCTACAACAGTAAAGATGTATCGCTTGAAAATTTATTGCATGATGCATGTTACGATATTGTTTCGAATCCTGGATTTTAAATTTCAGAAAATCCAAAAGTGACCGGAAATTCATGAAACTGAGCATGGTCTCGTGATATGGCACAAATATTTCTACGTAATTTTTTCTTCAATTTGAGACAAGCTGCTTATGAGAAGTTGCACAAAAGAAGAGCCAGGGTATTTTGGAACAAAGACCTGTCACGTTAAGGCAAATACTTTCACTATTCAAACCATGAGCATTTACGTGCCGCCACGAGTCCCGCTTCTCATCGGTAGGTGCCGTCCGAGCAAGCGTGTCACGGGAAACCACGGCCACCTATGGGACCAGGAGGCCCCTTGCTGGTTCGGCAGGGGGAGTCACATTGCACAAAGAGCAGACCAACATGGGGCAGCACGGCAGAGATCCCACGGGCAGTTTTACCCAGGTTCGGGCCGCCGCGAGGCGTAAAACCCTACTCCTGCTTTGGTGGATTTATGGTGGAAAGGTGGTGGTGGAGCGTAGTACACTTGCCCGGCAAGGGTTGCCTGAGGGCGGCAGTGGCTACGCGCGTACGGGGGTGTGAGTTATCCAACCTTCTAACCCTTTCTACGGTTGCCACGGGCCTCCTTTTATAGATCAAGGGGTTACCACAATGGCAAAGTAGTCATTACGCACTGATAAGATAGCAACAGTGCTATCATACCAAACTCTGTGGGCTGACAGGGCGCATTAAATGCACCGCTCAATGTCACATCACTGGTTGCCCGGCAAGGCTTGCCGGGCTATCTTGCCAGCTCCATGCCTGCTCACTTGACACGTTGGAGGACGAGTGTTACCTGTGGGTTTTTCCTGTAGGGTGAGGCTGCCATGTGGCGAATGGCTGCCACTTAGTTACTCTGTGGCTTGATACCGCACTGATCGACGATGTGAGTCATGCTGGAGTAGTTGGTGAGGTGGTTTTGCCTCCGTGAGTCCCGGCAGGCCCTGCCGGGACGCCTTGGTTGTCTTCTTCTAGGAGTGTCCTCCCCCCTTGCCGGGCTCGCCTGCCTGGCAAGGGAGGTATTTCTATTGACGATATCTTGCTTCTCTGGCCTGGTCTTGGTCCCTCTGATCTGCTTGTTGGTTCTTCGTATCTCTTGGTTTCTTGTACTCTGACTTAGGCTAGTGCTTCAATCTTGTCCCCGTTCCTGTGCACAGTCAGGGCAACAGACCCAGGGTTTGTTGCACCGACAAAAGCCCCCGGGCCTGCCCAGAATGCGCTGCCGGGCGTCGTCAGGGTAGGACCTAATAAGTGCACATGCGGTGTTGCTGAAGAGGCTGGTCTCTTGAGGTCTTCTTTGCTTCTTTATTAGTCTTGATTCCGGGCCAGTTTGCGGTTTATCCGCATGTTGTGTAAAGCAAATAGTGGTGGGGCCGGTCCAGTAATGGCCCATGAATGACTTTAACGCACGGGGTAGAAACTGCCAATTCACTCTTCCCACCACGCCCTTATCCTTAGCCATGTATGTTGCATGCATCACGCGGGGTAGTAACGGAGGCGCGTGGCATGCGAGAGCATCAAGGCGAGGGCCCGGCCGTCATGAATTGGTAGAGGGGGACGGTGGCCGCGCGTTGAGGGAGCGGCTCTCCTCCCCGGCCCGCCTATAAAAGGAGGGGTGAAGGAGGAGGACGGAGTCACCCATCCTCGCATTCTTCCTCCTTCGTCTTCCGCTGGTTATGTTAGGAAAAAGAGCCTGTGGCCGTGCCCCGGGCTCCATCTTGAAGCTTCTCCTGGGTTTGAAAGGGTGACTCGGACAGCGTGGAGACAACACCGGGGGTGGCAACTCCGGTGTGTTCGCGTCCGGTCCGCCCGTGGCCTTGACTTCAGTGGGAGGGGACGCGAACGACACCACGTCGAGGCTCGGAGTGGGTATGGCGCGTGGTAGTCAGTCGCTCCCCATTCTTCTTCCCCTCGCGGCACTGGAGAGGAGTCAAGGAAGAGATTCGTCGCTAGCAGAGGCGGATCTGCCGCCTCCCAGGCGTCGTCTTCTTGCCGTGCAGGGGGCTTCTTGCTCCCATATGCGTCCCCGGGACGTGCAGTGACTTTGAACGCCAGGGATCCTGGGGACGACCATGCGCTATGTGGGAAGACCCAGAGAGCATGATGTCCGGCGAGATGGCCGTGCCGAGGTCTTCGGGTGGTTGTAATGCAGACGGCAGTGGCAACCCATGACACATCCAGAACGGGGACGACCGTTCCGACGAGTCGTGTTTGCTAGTGACTCCATGCCCCCCCCATCTGGTCCTCCGGCAGTGTCACCATCCACGCCTGCCCTCCGGTTTCTTCCTCCTTGCTGGGGAGCGGCGTCGTCCTGATCCTGGGGAGTTGCCGAATCCCAGTTGTGCCCGCCTCCGTCTGCTTCTACCTCTTCCTGTAGGAGATGGACATGGGCAAAGGCATCACGGGGCACTTATCTTTTTTCCATCTTAAACTTGTAGGCTCTTGCAAAATTTTAATTCAAATAATGTAATCTCTCGAGTCCGTGTTTGTGTTCTATAATGCTTGTACTTGTATCAGCATATTAATGAAAAAGATGAACCCTGCCAGTGAACCCATGCACGTGTATGTCCATGCAGAGGTGAGATGCATCTTTAATGTAAATAAACGAGTTTTCCCGGCAAGCTATCCTACCGGCACCCTTTTTGTCTGCCTGAGAATCACATCTGCCGGGGAAGAGACAAAGGGGCCAGCCCCCCGCCAACTTATTTTTTACCAAAGGCCACTACAACCATCCTGCTCGAAGCAATGTTCGAGTCAGGGATGGGAGCACCTAAGTCTCAAAAGAGTGGCGAGGTTTTCTTATGCACAAGCTATAGCTTACAGAACACTAACAGATAGGAGGTAAAACTTATCTGTTTGGCTTGCCGGGGTTTGCAGTGCCGGACAATCTTCTCAACTCCTTGTCGAAGCCAAGTTCATGGAAGGAACCTGCAGCTTCATGCACCTGAGAGTGAATGCTGGGTGCAATCCTATCTATATCCATATGCAAATGCTCATGAAATGCTTATGCAGTGATCTTGGAATGCTCATGCATGCATGCAATCTTGATCGGGGGCCCCCCACAATGCTTCTTTATTTTCTCTTGCATGGGGTCATCGCCCTGGCTTTGTAGAAGGGGTTACATGCAGCTAAGGCAAGGCCTGTACAAAAGGGTGGCTGCTGGGCAGGGCCCGACAGCCATGCCTTACGGGTAGAACTTGCGGAGATGCTCAATATTCCATGAGTTTTGCAACTGAGTGCCATCTCCGGTCTCCAGACGGACTGCGCCAAGTCTGGTAACTCGTACTACCCGGTAAGGGCCTTCCCACTTCGGTGACAACTTGTTTGAACCCTTGGCGGACTAAACACGCCTAAGGACAAGGTCACCTTCGTCAAAACACCGGGCATGAACCTTGCGGCTATGATAGGGACGCAGGGCTTGCTAATAGCGTGCAGCACGGGTAGCAGCCGGGAGACGGTTCTCCTTAAGTAGCACAGCGCCGTCACGCCGGTGCTGATCTTGTGCCACTTCATCGTAGGCAAGCACTCGAGGCAACCCGTAAATGAGTTCTGTGGGGATAACTGCTTCTGCCCCGTATACCAGGGAGAAGGGAGTCTGCCCGGTAGCTCAGTTTGGTGTTATTCTGAGGGACCAGAGAACTACCGGCAGCTCCTCGATCCACCGCCTGCCGTGCTTCTACAGTGTATCAAAAGGTCTTGTCTTGAGTCCACACAGCACTTCAGGGTTCGCCCTCTCTGCTTGTCTATTGCTTCAGGGGTGTGCCACAGATGCAAATGAGATCTTGCATCCGAGGGCATGAACATATTGCATGAAGGCGCAGCTCGTGAACTGGGTGCCGTTGTCGGTAATGATCCTTGCCGGAACTCCAAAATGACACACCAGATCTTTCAAGAACTTGATAGCCGACTGAGCAGTCACCTTTCTCATGGTAGTCACTTCCGTCTACTTTGTAAACTTATCGATAGCTACAAACAAGAATTCAACGCCCCCAATTGCGCGGGGGAAGGGGCCGAGGATATCGATCCCCCAGACCAAAAATGGTCATGATAGAGGGATTGTATGAAGAGCATGGGCAGGCAGGTTGGTTTTCTTGGAATGGAAATGGCAGGCTTCACATTTCGTGACTAGCTCGATCACATCTTGGAGGGCTGTGGGCCGATAGAATTCTTGCCGGAATGCTTTCCCAACTAATTCCCTTGATCCAATGTGGGAGCCGCACATGCCTTTGTGAATCTCAGCTAGCAGTCCCTTTCCTTCTTTCCCACAAACACACTTCAATTTCACACCGTTGGGCCTCCTTCTGTACAGAGTGTCATCGACAAACCGATACATACTGGCCCTCCGGGCTACTTTTTTGGCTTCATCTTGGTCGCCGGGAAGCTCTCCGGTTTGGAGGAAGCGGACAATGTGCCTTGCCCAAGTTTGAGCCTGGGGCTCAGCAACGAGGACTAGCGGCACCTCCTCTGTTGCGGGAGCACAAGCCTCATTCGCGGGGTCCATGGGCCCGGCTGGAGGCGGTGGTCCGGGAGGCTGCGAGGAGATGTTTCCAGCAGGGTCTCTGCCAAGAGCGGACGGCTCTATTGGGAGAGGCTTACCAGTGTCCAACTTTCTCCTTTTCTAGGACATTCTTGCTGGGGATACGGTGGGCTGAGTGAGATGGAGAACAAAAGTCCCTGGTTCCACAGGAAGCTTCTGTGCAGCACACTTTGACAGATGATCAGCTATGCTGTTTTCTGCACGGGGTACGTGCTTTGTTTGCAATCCGTCAAAGTGCTCCTCCAATGTCCTCACTTTCTCGCCGTATGCCTCCATCAATGGACTTTGGTAATCCTTTGTTGACTTGTCTCACCACAATCTGTGAATCTCCTCAATGATCGGTTTCTTGATTCCCAATTCAGCTGCAATCCTCAGCCCGACAAGGAGCCCTTCATACTCAGCTATATTATTGGTTGCTTCTTCCCGGGCAAAATGCATTTGGACGACGTACGTCAAGTGCTCCCCGGAGGGGGCAACGAGAAGCACGCCAGCTCCTGCACCTTGCAGGGAAAAAGCACCATCAAAATACATTATCCATTCCTGGGGTGATTCCTTGCCTGGGATAACTATCTCTGTCACTTCCTCATTAGGGGTTGGCGTCCATTCTGCAATAAACTCTGCCAATGCCCTGCTCTGAATGGTTGATGTGCTCTCAAACTTCAAACCAAAGCTGGATAACTCCAAAGCCCACTCCACTATTTTGCCGGTAGCCTCAGGGATTCGTAGTATCCTTTGCAACGGGAAACGAGTGACAACCGTGATCTCATGGGCTTGGAAGTAGTGGCGCAGATTCCTTGAGGCCGTGATGAGAACAAAAATCAACTTTTGCACACCAGAGTACCTCGATCTAGCCCCCTGTAACAGGGAGCTGACAAAGTACACTGGGCGCTGCACCACTTTCTTCCTTGCCGCATCCTTGGGGTTGCTCTTGTTGCCGTGCTTACCGCTGTCCCGATCCTTCTCTGACTCTGCTGGCCTCTGCTCACTCTCTGCCTCATCCACTTCTCGCTGTGCTACCAAGGTTGCACTGACCACTTGGTTGGTTGCCGCTAAGTACAGCAGCAACGGTTCCTGGGGTTTGGAAGCAACCAAGGTAGGCATAGAGGACAAGTATGCCTTCAACTCTTGAAAAGTTGTATCCGCTTCCGGGGTCCACTTCATGGGCCCTGCCTTCTTCAAAATTTTGAAGAACGGCAGGGCACGCTCGGCAGACTTGGAGATAAATCTGCTTAGCGGCAACGCATCCCATCAGACGGCTCACATCCTTAACTGTCCTTGGTGCTTGGATCTGCTCGATAGCCTTGATCTTGTCGGGGTTGGCTTCGATCCCGCGATGGGATACAGAGAACCCAAGCAGCTTGCCAGAGGGAACACCAAATACACACTTCTTCGGGTTGAGCTTCAAATTGATCTTGCGCAGATTAGCAAATGTCTCTTCCAAATCCTGAATAAGGGTGGCTCTGTCCTTGGTCTTGACCACAATATCATCCATATAAGCTTCTATGTTTCTGTGTAGCTGTGGCTCAAAACCAATCTGGACTGCCCTTGCAAAAGTGGACCCGACACTCTTTAATCCGAACGGCATGCGAACAAAGCAGTACGTACCACATGGAGTGATGAACGACGTCTTCTCTTCATCTTCCTTGGACATGAAGATTTGGTGATACCCAGAATATGCATCCAGAAAGGAGAGCAGATCACAACCTGAAGTGGAATCCACAATCTGATCAATACGCGGCAAAGGAAATGGGTCCTTCGGGCAAGCCTTGTTAAGATCTGTGAAATCTATGCAAAGCCTCCACTTCCCGTTAGCCTTCCGGACTACCGCTGGATTTGCCAACCACGCTGGATGCAGCACTCCTCTGACCAAACCAGCTGCCTCAAGTTTCTTGATCTCTTCTGCAATGAACTGCTACCTCTCCAAGGCCTGCTTCCGAACTTTCTGCTTGACAGGTCGGGCATGTGGGCAGACAGCATGGTGGTGCTTGATTACCTCCCTGGGAACATAGGGTTGCCAGGCAAACACATCGATATTCGCCTGCAGGAAGGCAACGAGCGCGCTTTCCTATTTGTCATCGAGGGTGGCACTGATAGTGAAAGTACCACCAATGCCAGCCAGCCCTACTGGGACCTTCTTCACTTGGGGTGTAGCGACCTTGGATCTCTTGATATTGGAACACTCCGTCATGTCGTCAACGGGTGTCATGCACTCTGTGGGGGCACGCTTCCCGGAATCTTTGCCGGAGGTCCTACAATCCCTCTTCTTTCCTTTACTTTCCTTGGCGGGAACTGCTGCTGCCACTGCCTCTGCCGCGACCGCGTCCCCGTACATCTTGTCCACACAAACGATTGCATCCTTCTCATCTGATGGGATGGTGATGACTCCCAGTGGCCCAGGCATCTTCAAGGTGTTGTAGGTATAGTGGGATGCCGCCATGAATTTTGCCAGAGCCGGGAGTCCAAGAATCCCATTGTACGGCAGGGGGAGGTCAACCACATCGAACACAATCCTCTCAGTCTGGTAGTTCAGTTCTCCCCAAACATTACCGGCAATGTGATCTTTCCCTTAGGATGACTCCTCCCGGGATTAACTCCTTGAAACGTGCCGGTAACCCCTAGCTCTTCCTCTACTATCTGAAGCTTGCTGATAACTACCGGGGAAATCAGATTTAACCAGGCCCCGCTATCCACCAGCATCTTTGTGACCTTGAGGTTGCGAATTGTTGGAAAAACCAACAATGGCAAGCGCCCTACCGTGGTGGTACGGCTAGGGTGATCTTCCTCGTCAAAGATGATGGGCGTACGGGACCATTTGAGCGGCTTCCGGGCCTCTGGCGCTGGTTCCAGGGTATTGACTTCTCGCGCCCACCGCTTGAGCTGGCGGTGAGAAGTGTGCAGAGATGCACCTCCGTCAATGCACAGGGCATCTGTGGCCTTCTGAAACTCCTGCTCACTGGTTTCCTCTTCATCCCCTCCATCACTCTCATCATCACAGGTTTCCTTCTCTCGACCTCTGGCGGTCTTTCCTTGGTTCCGAAAGGGTTTGCCGGGGCGGTTTACTTCACCACCTCGGCCCTTACCGCCAGTAACATTCTGACCCTTTTACTTATCACGCTTCGCATACTCTGCTCTCTGTCTCTTGACAAGCCGCTCAACCTGATAACACTCTTGAAGGTCGTGGCCCTTGGTCCGATGAATCTAGCAGTACGGCCCATCACCTTTCCCGGCTTTCTCGGCAGCAGCAGCTTCCCGGCAGTCAGTGCACACGGCAGCTTCCTTGCCGGGGGGCCTCAGCCTTGGCCTTCTTGCCGGTACTAGGTGTACCCGATCCTTCAACAGTCATTACTGCCTTATCTCTCCGCTTCTTGCTGCGCTTCTTGATGTTCTTCTGACTGGTTGATTCATCATCATCCTCTGAATCGACATTGATGCAATCTTCCTCTCCGGGCAACTTCCTTCCCTCCTCCATCGGAGCACACTTATCCACCAACATGTAAAGCTCCTTCACATTCTTGGGCAACCGCACGTTCATCTTGGAATGAATCTGGGGTTGCGCACATTGGACTGGAAGGCAGCTATTACAGCTGCCGGATGGATATTTGGGATATTTCTACGAACTTTGCTGAATCTCTGTAAATACTTATGGAGGGTTTCTCCTTCCTTCTGTTGGAGAAGCTACAAGTCGCTGGGACTGCCGGGTTCTTGATGGCCACCGGTGAAGGCGCCGATGAATTCGTGGCACAGGTCCAGACACGACGAAATGGAGTTCTCCGTTAGGTGCATCAGCCAAGACCTCACATAGGACTTGAGGGCCAAAGGGAAGTAGTTGGCAAACACCTTCTCATCTCTTCCCTCGGCAGCCAGAACAGCGATGGTGTAGATGCTCAGGAACTCTACCGGATTCTGCCTCCCATCGAACTTCTCAGGTATTTCTGGCTTGAACGTGCAAACCGACGGCCAACGGACTTGCCACAGCTCACGGGTAAAGGCAGGGCAGCCAACATCGAAAGGTAGGCACCCGCCAATACCGAGCGCAGGCTCGTCGATGTCGGGGCCGTTGTACCCGTCTGTCCGGCGGAGGTCGTCACAGCGTTGCTCGATAACGGCGCGCGCGTCTCCTCTCCGCTTATCCTCCGGGGCTTGTCGTTGGCCTGGACGTGCTCGAGGGTCAGAAGAGGCCATCAAGACATCGTCGAGATCTTGATTCTGTTGTGCTCGCCCTGGCTGTCATGGCGGGGACTGCACCATGGGGACGGCTCCCGCCATACGGTCAGCAGCATGAGCCGTCGTTGTCGCTTGGGGAGGCCGTGGCGGGTCAGCTCGCCATGAGCCCCCAGCTTTGGCGAAACCAAGAAGACATTGGATGGTGGCACGCCTTTCGTCCATCTGCTCGGCCGCTGTCGGAAACCTCAACAGCAGCTGAGCCCGCGCCATGGCCTCCGAGGCTGTACTTGCCATGGGTGACGATGAAGTCAATCGCACCGTTGCTCGGCTCCTGACAGCGCCAGCGGTGGCAGCGCTGTGCCCACGCTGCTGCTGTGGAGTGGCCACCTGGATGTGGTGTGGCGAAGGCGCTCAAAGGCCAGCGGCTCCGTCGAGCGTAGTGGCTTGGTCGACTCATCCTGGGGGAGGTGTATGCGCTACGACCGCACCTGTGGTGGGAGCGGTCGGAGGACGGCGGTTCGCACCGGTCCGAGCGCCGTTGCTGTGGCTGTGCTCGTCCGCGGGAGAGAGGCGTGCAGATGGAGTAGCCTCTCCATCCAGGCCTTGCGGAGCGTGTCCGTTGGGGTGTTTCTGATGCTGCTCTCCTCTGGCGCCTCCTGCTCTGCGTCAGCCGCGGGGGAAGTGGTGACGGTGCTGCTTGCCCCGACCACATCCCCAGCGGCGTCCGCGTCCTCGTGCGTCTCCGCGCCCCCTGCCGCGTTAGAGGCCACGGGCGGCGGAGCCTTCGAGGTGGATGGGTGAGCCGAAAGACCAGGTTTCTTCTTGGGCGCCATGGTCGATGGCGTCGTCAAAGGTGAAGATGGCGATGAATATGACGCGCTGCACACGCCTTCAGGTTCGCGCAAGCGAGCCCCCTACCTGGCGCGCCAAAGATGTCATGGGAAACCACGACCACCTATGGGACCAGGAGGCCCCTTGCTGGTTCGGCAGGGAGAGTCGCGTTGCACAAAGAGCAGACCAGCATGGGGCAGCACGACAGAGATCACACGGGCAGTTTTACCCAGGATCAGGTCACCGCGAGGCATAAAACCCTACTCCTGCTTTGGTGGATTGATGGTGGAAAGGTGGTGGTGGACCGTAGTACACTTGCCCGGCAAGGGTTGCCTCAGGGCGGCAGTGGCTAAGCGCGTATGGGGGTGTGAGTTATCCAACCTTCTAACCCTTTCTACGGTTGCCACGGGCCTCCTTTCATAGATCAAGGGGTTACCACAATGGAAAAGTAGTCATTATGCACTGATAAGATAGCAAAAGTGCTATCATACCTAACTTTGCGGTCTAACAAGGCGCATTAAATGCACCGCTCAATGTCACATCACTGGTTACCCAGCAAGGCTTGCCGGGCTATCTTGCCAGCTCTGCACCTGCTTGCTTGACACGTTGCAGGACGGGTGTCACCCGTGTATTTTTTCTATAGGGAGAGGCTCCCTGTGGCGAATGGCTGCCACTTAGTAACTCTGTGGCTTGACACCACAGTGATCGACGATGTGAGTCGTGGTGGAGTGGTTGGTGAGGTGGTTTTGCCTCCATGAGTCCCAGCAGGCCCTGCCGGGACGCCTTGGATGTCTTCTTCTGGGGGTGGCCTTTCTCTTGACGATATCTTGCTTCTCTGGCTTGGTCTTGGTCCCTCTGATCTGCTTGTTGGTTCTTCGAATCTCTTGGTTTCTTGTACTCTAACTTAGGCTGGTGCTTCAATCTTGTTCCCATGCCTGTGCACAGTCAGGGCAACAGACCCAGGGTTTGTTGCACCGACAAAGCGTGTGAGTCGACGGGAGGCGTGCGAGCAGACCGCTGTGCCGGCAGACCGGGAGGCATGCAAGCAGACCGTTGCACAGGCTCACCGGGAGGCGAGCCCTTTGATTAGGCTCCGCCGCCCACCTTCATCCCAACTGCCCCCACCTTCATCCCAACTGCCCCCACTTTTAATGGTGTCGGCACCGCAGTTTAAAATCACCCCCGCAGAACCCGGTATCGCTACAATCTTCTCTCTTCCTCTCCGATTCTCCTGTCGTCTACCTCCAACCAGCCTGACCTAACCGTACGCCATGCTACATCATGATGGTCTGCCCTTAGTCTTCAAGTTTCCTAAGGAAGACACCTTGTCAGAGTCTCAAGAACATAAGGCGCTCTGGGACGAGCTTGAAATGGCCTCACGGGAAGATGCCGCGCGTGTCCCCGCTCCCGTTCCGGCTCCCGTCACTCCGACTGCGCCAGCGCCCATCCCCGTGGCATTGATGGGCTCGGAGTCGCAGATTGTCACCGAGCTTGATGCCACGGGGTTCCACGAGGTCCCCGCCGACTTTCACATGCCCGTGCACCTGCCAGCGCATGCGCCTGCACGTGCATTGATGCGCGTGACTATGCCCTTGCCTGTGCACATGAATGCCTCCGTCGCGCCGTTGCCAGCGCCTGTCACCGCACGGGTGCCAGTGCCCCCCTCAGCGGCATGGATGGCCGCCGTCGATCGCTTCCTTGCACCAATGCCGGTCGCTTCCTCCCGCCAGTTGACTCACTCCTGGAGACACAAGTCCAGAACATTCTAGCCTTCCTTGAAACTAGGGCCAACGTCCAGGAGTATGCCAACAATGGCGCAAGACGCCGTTGTCACCGTCGCCGTTGGTCAGTGGCCCAATGACACACAGAGCATGACAGGGGAGCTGCTTCCCACCGCAAGACGCCCCCGCCGCCGCCGCGTAATCTAAATTTGCCATGAAAAACGTTTGGATTGCCATGCTTAAAATCCGAACCTTTATCATTTCCGTTTATTTTAGATCGATCGTCGTATGAATGTAAAGTCGGAGTCAGACTGAATGAAATCTATGGTTTGATCGATTGAACGTTCTGCTAGAGCCGTACCAAATTAAATATAAAACATTGTAAAGCCACATGTATTCCTTCTCATCTCAAACATTTCATATTAAATACCACGTCAATTCCAAATATTTTCTTATTGAAGTTAATTCCTAATACTTGTAGGGCGCGACCAGTCCCCTTGTTCGAGCATTAGGCGATACATCTATTTATCAATGCATTTAATTATTATGGAGTAGTAGATAAATAGTACTAGATAACTTGTCTCTCATTGTCACTTTTGTTCCTAAACTTTTTACACGTATAATCTATATCTATACCATCTATACCAAAGGGGCAGATCCAATTAATCTCGGCCATCAAATCATGTCAATCCAACGACCTAGACTGCTTCAATGTCGAGCGCTCAACACGTGTAGCGTGCAGTTAATTTCATGCCAAAAATAGTGCTAATCACATAATAACACGCAAATAATATCCTACTTAATATCCACATGCACTTAATATACTTCCAAATTAACGTGCATTGCATGTACACATTGACTAGTACTACTAGTACATGAACTTGTGCCGTAACTTGTGAATGCGTCCAGATATGGTCAACGGCAACATCGCCCGCGAGTTCTTCGTGTTTGCCTGTACGTCTAAACGTAGAAGGGGAGGAGAGAAAAAGAGAGAGAGACAGAGAGAGAGAGAGCAGACATGGAACCCACCAGTAAGTGAAGGCGAATAGTACGTGCTAACGAGCCAGTCCCACTAATGTACTAAAAATAATATTAAAACATGTTATCCATTAAATAGGTTGTGATAATATAAAAACATTATATCAACAAAGGGGGGGGTACAACAAACGTTGTTGTACTATGTTGCCTATTGACGTGCGGCTTGGAGGCCCTGGTCGCATGTTCGATCCTCGTCCTTTTTAATTTTTAATTTATATATGGGTCCAAATTTGTTTCATGACAGGTGGGCCCCTCGGTGTGTACTTTGTAGCACTTTAATTTGTGGGTCGAAATTTGTTCCATTACAGGTTGACTATTGGTGTGTAGTTTTGTAGCTTATTTGTAATAATTAAATAGAACAACAAAGTTTTTTGCAAAAATACCATGGTGCGACATTGAAGGTGACAAAGGATGTGCGAGAGAGCGATGACCGAGCCAGGTGGAAATCAGTTGGGGTAGGTGCGGGGGTTGCAACGGTGTTTGGAGTAGTTGTGGGCCGAATGCTACAAAAATATAATCTAAACCCACCGGAATAAATGCCTTCACAAATTAATCCAAGAATGGAGTCCCCCTCGCAATGTAAATAGCTCCGGCTCTGCGAGGGTTGGAGAGGTAGTTTCAATGTGTGGAAGATACGACGTGAGAAAGCGAGGTCAATCGAGACACGGATAGATAGAGAGACAAAGTGAGTGTGGTCCGGCATTTGTTGAAAAGATATATATGCTCTGGAGAGATATTGTCTGATTGAGCTTTTGGGAAGGGTGAGGGCTGTAAGATAGAGCTTGGGAGATGTAGATATATTTTGTGCGTGGGAGGAAGCAAGGTCAACCAATTACATATATAAACTGAGAGAGATTGAGCGAGTGTGGGTCATCGTGCGATCGAAAGAGTGAGACGGGTTGGAGAGAGTGACCTAGATAGACATTGTGCGTGAGAGAGTATACTGTATGAATATGTCGACTTGGGCTCAAACATGGAGATATATCGTTTGTGTCTGAGAAAGAGCGAGGTCAATCGAGACATACAGAGAGAGAGAGAGATTGACCGAGCGTGGCCTGCCATGAGGTCGAAAGAGTGGGGGCGGCATGGATGGACTTGCCTAGATAGACAATCTACGTGAGAGAGTATAGAGTGTGTTGATCGAGGCCCGAACAGGGAGATATATCATTTGTGTGTGAAAGAAAGTGAGGTTAATCGAGACTTAGATAAAGAGAGCAATATTGAGCGAGTGTGGCCCGCTGTGCGGAAGAAAGAGTGAGACAGTCTCGAGAGAGTGACCTAGATAGACAACGTGCGTGCGTGCGCATGAGGGGGGGCTAGATAGACAATGCATGTATCTAGCGTGAGAGGGTGGGAGGGAGAGAGAGAGAGAGAGCTCGGCATGGAGTGCAATGGCGGGTGTGTGAGGTAGATACATTTGGTAACAAAGTGGAAAAAGGGGGTTGTGTAGTTGAGAGAGTTAGAGATCAAAAACATGGAGAGAAAGAATGAATGTGTGTCGGAAAACGATAGCTTCCTAAGGTGGTTAGGAGAGGAAGATTGATCAATACGGGAAGTACGTAGCGTGTGTGCCGAGGGGGGTGGGTGGGTGTCGGTGTCAAAACTGGCAGATCTCGGGTAGGGGGTCCCAAACTCTGCGTCTAAGGCCGATGGTAATAGGAGACAGGGGACACAATGTTTACCCAGGTTCGGGCCCTCTCTATGGAGGTAATACCCTACTTACTTCTTGATTGATCTTGATGAATATGAGTATTACAAGAGTTGATCTACCACGAGATCGTACTAGCTAAAACCCTAGAAGTCTAGCCTGTATGATTATGATTGCCTCTAGGGACTAAACCCTCCGGTTTATATAGACACCGGAGGGGACTAGGGTTGTACAAAGTTGGTTACATAAAAAGGAATCTTCATATCCGAACGCCAAGCTTGCCATCCATGCCAAGGAGAGTCCCATCCGGACACGGGTGAAAGTCTTCGGTCTTGTATCTTCACAGCCCATCAGTCCGGCCCATGTCCAATAGGCCAGACGCCTGAGGACCCCTTAATCCAGGACTCCCTCCATAGCCCCCATACAAGGCTTTCAATGACGACGTGTCCGGCGTGCCGATTGTCTTCGGCATTGCAAGGCGGGTTCCTCCTCCGATGACTTCAAAGAGCTGTATTCGGCCTTCCATTTAATGTTGTACCCATCGGCTTCTGTGCATCTATGGCTTCAGCTTCCACGTGTCGAGCGAATATGAGAGGTCAGGGTATTTTTTGCACATAACACCCCGGCCATACAAGAAAGGCATCTATTTAAAGAGATTGGATCTCAGATCCATTCCACACCACGCGGAAAATCCTCAGAGCTTGCGAGGAGGAACCACTCCAACATGGCTAGCGCTCCCAGCTCTTCCTCCCGTCCCCACAGCTCCGAAAAAGGCGATCGGGAGAGATGTTCCGTATCCCACGGTCAGCTGGTGAAGCTGCAAACACAGGGATTTCTTCCCCCCGCGGATCTAGTCCCCGTTCGAGCAGGATTGACTTCCTTCAACGGTGGGGCTCAGGCGGAGAATTTCCCCAATCCATCCAGGTGGGAACGAGTGTGCTTCGTTCCCTTCTTCCTAAGAGGCGTCGGATTTCCAATCCACCCGTTCCTCCGAGGACTTCTGGAGTATTATGGCCTCCAACTGCACAATTTCACTCCTGCCTCCATCCTGCACATCGCGGGTTACGTTGCTCTTTGTGAGCTATTCCTGGGTTGTGAGGCCCATTTTGAATTATGGAGGAAACTATTCTGCCTCGTCCCTCGTAACCAAGAGGGATCAATATTCTAAGTGGGTGGAGCCGAGGTATGGCGCATCGCCGGGACCGGATACCTGTCCGGCACGCCGAAGAAGGCGTCCGAAGAGTGGCCTTCTGAATGGTTCTATATTGAGGATGTCGCTCTCCCCGACCCAGTTCAAATGGGTCTTCCCAAATTTTCAAATGCTCCGTTGAAGAAACACCACAGCTGGCGCCCTCGGAGCCTCAAGGAGGAAGATAGTGCGGAAGTCCGTCAATTGATGAGCAAGATAAGGACACTTGCCCAGTCCGGACTATCAATAGTCGAGGTAATGGCGACTTCCATAGTGCGGGGGGTTCAGCCACTCCAGTACAGAGGGCTTCCCATGTGGCACTATAATGGAGAAGATGACGCCTCCCGCTGTGGTTGAAAGGGTCCGGACACCCCTGCTGCTATGGCCAAAATATTGGTCGAACTGTACAAAGGGGAGAGGAGGAGTTCACTCGTATTAAATGTCAAGATGGATTTTCCATGTACAATCCTCCTAGCTGGGTGAGTTCTAATCCCACCACTTTACTCAAGCCTCTCCCTGAGTCACATTTAATGGACATTAACCCATTCATTTGTAACAGGAATGGCGGAAGGTTACCGAGGGGATCCATAGCCCCGGCCCATAGCCAGAGGATCACAACCGGGACCTTGACCCCGGATTCGAAGAAGATCCGGACATATTTGTGGAGCTCGAGGATGGAGTGTTCTACCAGGCGAGCTATGACGGCACGGAAGTGGCCATCACCGCCGACTATCCCGGTCTCCTCCCTGCCTCGCATGTAAGTGATCAAGAGACACCTTCTTCGAGAGAGCTTCCTCATTACGCCTCACTCACCACACTATTTCGTGCTCCAAAGGGGAGGCGCCCGATGCCTCAACGTGTGCCAGAGGCATTTCATAAGAGAACGGCGCCTGCGCCGAGCAAATCTTCAAAGAGGAAGGCGAACGACAACATGGCAGAGCCTTTATCAAAGAGGTATGGTTTTTAATCATGCCCCCTGTTAGTCACATCAAACTGTGACATCATCCGCTGTGTCTTATCAGGAAAAAGCGTTCGCCAGACTATGTCCGGGGATCCTGCCAGCCGCGCCTCCACAAGTCAGGTTCCCGACCCTGCCTTGAAGGCGAGGGCTAATACGAGAGTGACGCCGAATTGTCCTTCGGCAGAGGATTCAGATGACGTGTCCGTCACAAACTCTGAAGTGGAAAGCGCCATGAATCATCGGCGTCGGCGGGCCGCTCTTCGCGACCCCGGCTTTTCAAAAGAGGCATTCAACGCCTTCAGCTCAGCTGATGCATACATCCAAGCTGCTCGAGACGGGCTTACTAGAGCCACAGACCAGCATTTGAAAGATATGCGGGTAAGCATGCATTTGTACAAATCAGATAATTATCCCTACAAGAAATATGTCAACTAGTGACCTTTTGTCAGTGACCCTGCAAGAATTGGTCATAGATCTACGACCATTTGAGACCAATTGGTCAAAAGCTGCTCAGGGGGCTCCAAACCCTCAACTATATCGACCATTTTGGCCATAAAGGTCATAATTTCCTTGCACGAAATGGTCATAAAGCAGACAACACTGATCCGCTGCCTTATTTCTAGCTGATCACGACCAATATAGATGATCATAAGCTTGTAAATTGTGGTGGATTGCTATGACTAGGCACCACCTCATCAGTTTTGCCTATGTGTCATGTCCATGTGTCAATTTTTGCCCAAGGTTGTGAAGCAACCTCTATTTCTGTCATTCCAAAAATTCCCAAAAAAATTGGGCATTCTTTACTATCCAAATCATTGCCTCATGACAATATTCAACTCCATTTGCCTGGTAAATCTTCCTCGGCAAATTTCCAAAGTTTTTGTTCAACTCGAACTGTTGTGAAGGAAGTACTAGCTAGGCATATGCTAATGAGCTGAATTTTTGCCACATCTTCCATATTCCCAAATCATAGCTCTCCACAAAATTTGAGCCCCATCTAACAATACATGTGAGTGTGTCTTCAACATTCATATTTCTGTCCAGTGTGGTACGTTGCAAAGCAAGTGACACCTAGGCTCCTCCATTTGAGCAGCAAATTTTCCAAGATAGTGTCCTTAGTAGATGATCATCCTCGGCCAAAACTCAGGCCCATTGGCCATGCGCATTTCCCGTACCACTAATCAAACACTTGGGTGCTAATTCATGTTTGAGCTCAGTTCAGTCTCCTCGTGAGATTCTTCTATTGCCTTCTTCTTCCTGACACCTATCAGGGGAGTGCCCAACCCACTAGACATGCCTAGGCCGCCCGGAACGCGTGGCAACACCACGGTCACGCGGTGACCACGCAACGGGCATGCGAGTCTACGCGCTTTGGAGTTGGGGCCCTGGGCCACCATCCAAACCTCAACATATCGCCACCAAACCATGTATTTCTGATTAAATAGATACTTATGTACCTATAAATGATTTTTGGAAAAAATAAATAGCAAACCATGAGGCAGCTGCAGTTCAAATTTGACCCGCTTCCTACTGAATCGGCGGAAATTTGTCTTTTTCACCAGAGGTGTACAGGTACTTTTGACGACCAACCATTTTGTCAATTGTACATTAAATATGGCCTAATATATTATAAAAATGACCTGGTCCAATTTTGCAACAAATATATGGTAGGCCCTTCACAAAAAAAACTCATTTTGGGCACTCGAAAAATGGAAAATTGGTTTTTCGTCCAAAGAAAATGCACCCTTGTGCACAATATGAGATAATTTGAACAAACTATGCCATGAATGTGGCCATAAGATTGATCATTTGGCTTGAAAGCCATGAATCTTCAGAGATGATAGCTCATTTCTGAGAACACTTTTTTAAAAGGATTATCGTACTACAAGTTTATTATTTTTCCTGCTAACTTGGTCACATATAATGACACAATGCAAAGGTTTTCCAATTTTTTGATTTTTTTTGAATTTTTTATGCCCGTTTCAAAATGCGGTCAAAACGGCGGGAATGACCGTTCCTAGCTAGTGGATGAATCTTGGAAAACTTTTGGTGTTTCTCTGATGAAATGGATACTTATGTACCTACAAATGATTTTTTGAAAAAATAAAGAGCAAACTATGAGACAGCTGCAGTTCAAATTTGACCCGCTTCCAGCTGGATCGGCGGAAATTTGTCTTTTTCACCAGAGGTGCATCAAAACTTTCGACACCCAACCATTTGGTCAATTGTGCAGTAAACATGGCCTAGTATTTTATAAAATTGATTTGGTCCAATTTTACAACAAATGTAAGGTAGGTCCTTCACAAAAAAAACTCATTTCGGGCACTCAAAAAATGGAAAATGAGTTTTCCGTGAAAAGAAAATGAAAACTCCCTTAGGCAACATTGTTTGGAATTCCAAGAGGCACCCTTGTGCATAATATAAGATCATTTGAACAAACTATGCCATGAATGTGGCCATAAGATTGATCATTTGGTTTGAAAGCCATGAATCTTCAGAGATGATAGCTCATTTCTGAGAACACTTTTTTAAAAGAATTGCTGTATTACAAGTTTATTATTTTTCCTGCTAACTTGGTCACATATAATGACACAATGCGAAGGTTTTCCAATTTTTTGATTTTTTTGAATTTTTTATGCCCGTTTCAAAATGCGGTCAAAACGGCGGGAATGACCATTCCTAGCTAGTGGTTGAATCTTGGAAAACTTTTGGTGTTTCTTTGATGAAATGGATACTTATGTACCTACAAATGATTTTTTGAAAAAGTAAAGAGCAAACTATGAGACAGCTGTAGTTCAAATTTGACCCGCTTCCAGCTGGATCGGCGAAAATTTGTCTGTTTCACCAGACGTGGATCAAAACTTTTGACACCCAACCATTTGGTCAATTGTGCATTAAACATGGCCTAGTATTTTATAAAATTGACTTGGTCCAATTTTGCAACAAATCTATGGTAGGTCCTTCACAAAAAAACTCATTTCGGGCACTCGGAAAATGGAAAATGAATTTTCCGTGAAAAGAAAATGAAAACGCCCTTAGGCAACATTGTTTGGAATTCCAATAGGCACCCTTGTGGATAATATGATATCATTTGAATAAACTATGCCATGAATGTGGCCATAAGATTGATCATTTGGCTTGAAAGCCATGAATCTTCACGCATGATAGCTCATTTCTCAGAACACTTTTTTAAAATAATTGCCGTATTACAAGTTTATTATTTTTCCTGGCAACTTGGTCATATATAATGACACAATGCGAAGGTTTTCCAATTTTTTGATTTTTTTGAATTTTTTATGCCCGTTTCCAAATGGGGTCAAAACGGCGGGCATGACAGTTCCTAGATAGTGGTTGAATCTTGGAAAACTTTTGGTGTTTTTCTGATGAAATAGATACTTATGTACCTACAAATGATTTTTTGAAAAAATAAAGAGCAAACTATGAGGCAGCTGCAGTTCAAATTTGACCCTCTTCTAGCTGGATCGGCGGAAATTTGTCTTTTTCACCAGAGGTGGATAAAACTTTTGACACCGAACCGTTTGGTCCATTGTGCATTAAACATGGCCTAGTATTTTATAAAATTGATTTGGTCCAATTTTGCAACAAATGTATGGTAGGTCCTTCACAAAAAAACTCATTTCGGGCACTCGAAAAATGGAGAATGAATTTTCCGTGAAAAGAAAATGAAAACTCCCTTAGGCAACATTGTTTGGAATTCCAAGAGGCACCCTTGTGCATAATATGAGATCATTTGAACAAACTATGCCATGAATGTGGCCATAAGATTGATCATTTGGCTTGAAAGCCATGAATCTTCACGCATGATAGCTCATTTCTGAGAACACTTTTTTAAATAATTGCTGTATTACAAGTTTATTATTTTTCGTGGCAACTAGGTCATATATAATGACACAATGCGAAGGTTTTCCAATTTTTTGATTTTTTTGAATTTTTTATGCCGTTTCAAAATGCGGTCAAAACGGCGGGCATGACGGTTCCTAGCTAGTGGTTGAATCTTGGAAAAAATTTGGTGTTTTTCTGATGAAATAGATACTTATGTACCTAAAAATGATTTTTTGAAAAAATAAAGAGCAAACTATGAGGCAGCTGCAGTTCAAATTTGACCCTCTTCCAGCTGGATCGGCGGAAATTTGTCTTTTTCACCAGAGGTGGATCAAAACTTTTGACACCGAACCGTTTGGTCCATTGTGCATTAAACATGGCCTAGTATTTTATAAAATTGATTTGGTCCAATTTTGCAACAAATGTATGGTAGGTCCTTCACAAAAAAAACTCATTTCGGGCACTCAAAAAATGGAAAATGAGTTTTCCATGAAAAGAAAATGAAAACTCCCTTAGGCAACATTGTTTGGAATTCCAAGAGGCATCCTTGTGCATAATATGAGATCATTTGAACAAACTATGCCATGAATGTGGCCATAAGATTGATCATTTGGCTTGAAAGCCATAAATCTTCACGCATGATAGCTCATTTCTGAGAACACTTTTTTTAAATAATTGCCGTATTACAAGTTTATTATTTTTCCTGGCAACTTGGTCATATATCATGACACAATGCGAAGGTTTTCCAATTTTTTGATTTTTTTGAATTTTTTATGCCCGTTTCAAAATGCGGTCAAAACTGTGGGCATGACCGTTCCTATCTCGTGGTTGAATCTTGGAAAACTTTTGATGTTTCTCTGATTAAATAGATACTTATGTACCTAAAAATGATTTTTGGAAAAAATAAAGAGCAAACTATGAGGCAGACGCAGTTCAAATTTGACCCGCTTCCAACTGAATCGGCGGAAATTTGTCTTTTTCATGAGAGATGGATAAAAGTTTTTGACACCCAACCGTTTGATCAATTGTACATTAAATATGGCCTAATATTTAAGAAAAATGATTTGGTCCCATTTTGCAACAAATATATGGTAGGTCCTTCACAAAAAAACTCATTTGGGGCAGTCAAAAAATGCAAAATGAATTTTTTGTTCAAAGAAAATGCAAACTTCCTTATGTCTTCCATGCTTCTTACTTTTACTGAAAGCTAGATCACATTTGGTGACACAATGAAAAGGCCCCCCCCCCCCCCCCCCCCCCCCCCCCCCCCCCCCCCCCCCCCCCCCCCCCCCCCCCCCCCCCCCCCCCCCCCCCCCCCCCCCCCCCCCCCCCCCCCCCCCCCCCCCCCCCCCCCCCCCCCCCCCCCCCCCCCCCCCCCCCCCCCCCCCCCCCCCCCCCCCCCCCCCCCCCCCCCCCCCCCCCCCCCCCCCCCCCCCCCCCCCCCCCCCCCCCCCCCCCCCCCCCCCCCCCCCCCCCCCCCCCCCCCCCCCCCCCCCCCCCCCCCCCCCCCCCCCCCCCCCCCCCCCCCCCCCCCCCCCCCCCCCCCCCCCCCCCCCCCCCCCCCCCCCCCCCCCCCCCCCCCCCCCCCCCCCCCCCCCCCCCCCCCCCCCCCCCCCCCCCCCCCCCCCCCCCCCCCCCCCCCCCCCCCCCCCCCCCCCCCCCCCCCCCCCCCCCCCCCCCCCCCCCCCCCCCCCCCCCCCCCCCCCCCCCCCCCCCCCCCCCCCCCCCCCCCCCCCCCCCCCCCCCCCCCCCCCCCCCCCCCCCCCCCCCCCCCCCCCCCCCCCCCCCCCCCCCCCCCCCCCCCCCCCCCCCCCCCCCCCCCCCCCCCCCCCCCCCCCCCCCCCCCCCCCCCCCCCCCCCCCCCCCCCCCCCCCCCCCCCCCCCCCCCCCCCCCCCCCCCCCCCCCCCCCCCCCCCCCCCCCCCCCCCCCCCCCCCCCCCCCCCCCCCCCCCCCCCCCCCCCCCCCCCCCCCCCCCCCCCCCCCCCCCCCCCCCCCCCCCCCCCCCCCCCCCCCCCCCCCCCCCCCCCCCCCCCCCCCCCCCCCCCCCCCCCCCCCCCCCCCCCCCCCCCCCCCCCCCCCCCCCCCCCCCCCCCCCCCCCCCCCCCCCCCCCCCCCCCCCCCCCCCCCCCCCCCCCCCCCCCCCCCCCCCCCCCCCCCCCCCCCCCCCCCCCCCCCCCCCCCCCCCCCCCCCCCCCCCCCCCCCCCCCCCCCCCCCCCCCCCCCCCCCCCCCCCCCCCCCCCCCCCCCCCCCCCCCCCCCCCCCCCCCCCCCCCCCCCCCCCCCCCCCCCCCCCCCCCCCCCCCCCCCCCCCCCCCCCCCCCCCCCCCCCCCCCCCCCCCCCCCCCCCCCCCCCCCCCCCCCCCCCCCCCCCCCCCCCCCCCCCCCCCCCCCCCCCCCCCCCCCCCCCCCCCCCCCCCCCCCCCCCCCCCCCCCCCCCCCCCCCCCCCCCCCCCCCCCCCCCCCCCCCCCCCCCCCCCCCCCCCCCCCCCCCCCCCCCCCCCCCCCCCCCCCCCCCCCCCCCCCCCCCCCCCCCCCCCCCCCCCCCCCCCCCCCCCCCCCCCCCCCCCCCCCCCCCCCCCCCCCCCCCCGAACGGCGGTTCCAAGATTGGAAAAGGCGCGGAGGGTAAATGAGCAGCGCCCCTGTGGTTTCCTCTTTTTATGGGGAAGCCACAGGCCGCCTCTTTACTATTCATTGCGAGGTGACGCAAGCGTGCAGCGACCATCCCACGCACGACCGCCACGTCACACACTTAATGCGAATCGTGGGGAAGCACAACTGGCGAAGAAATTACCGTGGTTAAAACTCTGCCACGCGTGCCCGCGCACCGTTCTGGGCCTGGCCCAACAACGCTTCACGCTTATGTGTGGCCCAGGCCGGGGGCTCCTGTCGGTGTACAAAAGTAGGGGCCTTTCTGTACCCCTTTACTTGTGCACGGGCAGTCGTAGCCACACCTGCGTCCATGCTTGGCGGGGCAGAGGAAGGAAAGGTACAAGACTGCCAAGGCAGCACTCATGCCAGAGGCATGAAGAGCAAAGGGGCAAGATGGACTTCCCCCGACAACACCTTTGCCAGGGCGCCCTACATAGGCCCAGCAAGTGCCTTGCCGGGGCGACTTGCCCAACACCAGCAAGGCGACCACCCTTGAGCCTGAGAGTTCTGACACCATCGACAACGTCGAGACCAAGACTCAGGGGCGCCTGCATGGTGGCATGCAGATCTTTGTGAAGACCAAAGGCCTGCGAGTCTAGATAAGAGCCAGAAGACGAAGACCCCCGGCAAGATCCTTCTCAGGGACGGCCAAAGACCCACGGCAAGATCCTTGCCGGGGACAGCCGCGAGACCCCGGGAAGACCCTTGCCGGGGGCATCTACGGGCCGCGGCCAAGCCCGCACCTGCCAAAGTTTCGCTGCCCCGCGGCCGTTCCGACGCGGTAACCAGCCCGCCAACTAGGCCAGTGCCTGCGTGGCAGCATGCAGCTTCTAGGCCAACTAGTCAAGCACCTGCGTGGTCACTACAAGAAATATGTCAACTTACGACCATCACTATTGGTCGCTGAAAGGTCATTGTTTTTCATTTGCGACCTTTTTGTGACCAAAAACAGAAGGTCAAAACCTGGCGGTCTTAAACTGAAATTAATGACCTTCTCTATGAGAAGGTCATGGAAGGCAACGACCAAAATAAAAGGTCATTGGTTCAACGACCTTCTGTTTTGGTCACTAGCTGTCTGTGCAAGCCACGTCGGATCCGACGTGGCAATCTGACGTGGCAAAATTGTGACCTAATGAAAAGATCGTTGGTTAAAATCAGCCCGGTCCAATTTGACCGTTTATACGGGCCAAGCCCAGTAACTAAGCCTTTTATTTTATTTTAGTTGATGTAAATTCTGGTTGGCTACACGGGCCGACCCGACATTTCAGCCTTTTATTTTATAGGCCTTTGGCCTTTTTGCTGTCCATTTTGAAGCAGGTCCCACTCATCCGGTTAGGTCCCACTTGTCAATTTTCTGTTGTTTCTTTCCCATTCTGATGTTTAGGTCCCACGTTTGAGTTCTCTATTGGTGCAATAACCAATAACTAGATTCAATCAGAGCCAATAACACATAATATTTCATACAACAGCCAGACAAAGTATTTTACAATCTGGCAGTACCAATAAGGTATTCAGCTACAAAGCACAGCTAAATATTAAGATGACCAGCTCCAGTGAGCTAAAACACATTACTGGATTCTTCTCCTGGAGCTCTTGTACACCAACTTTTGACGAATGAAGGCCAGCATCTCTAGGTTATAAATAAGAAAAGTTAGGAACATAATTAAGTATAGCCGTGCCGATAACACTCTCCTAACAATGAAAAATAGCTGTAGAATTTGAGATCTAATAAGAAACCATGCATATAAAATTCTCGTAACGGCAAAACTGCGATATATTTGTAAAAGGGCAAATGGTAAGTAGCGAACCCAGTGCATTTGATGAGAATATAGCAACAGATTAAGAGCATATTGTTTAGCACCACACGATAGTAGCAGTGTAAAGAGCATCCACTAATCACTATTAGCCCTAGTTGAGCATTTAAGTTGGGACATGACGAAGTAAACATTCAGTGAACATGGAATATCTAGGAGTTAAAGATTTAGCATGTAGTGAACATGGAATCTTTCACATACACAACAACTCTAAAAATAGACAATGCATGCAATTCCCAGGACCAATGGCACATAAACAACGACCTCCCCATGAGCATCTCAGTATCACTTACATCATAGACTCCAAACAGAAAGTAACATGTACAACAATGAGCTTGTAAATCGGGACACACACCTGTACTGCTGTACGACATCTAGCCACCGTGGCAGAGGCCATGCTGCATGTGTGCCTCCCTTGTGATTGGGACTGCATCTATACAATTGTACAGTGGAAAAGGAATTAGAACTAAACAACAATTATTAGTATAACAGAAGGCAGAGACTGTACTGTGCTCTGTGCAATTTTATTAGTAAAATCTGAAGTTATAGAACAAAATTTAACAGTATAAACATGTAGAGACCGTGCAAGTTTATCAGTACAAGCTAGATATATAAACAACATTTAACTGTATAAACAAAAGGCAAAGACTGTACTGCACAAGCGTATCACTATAAACTGAATCTATAAACAAAATTTAATAGTACAGATAAAATGCAGACTGTACTGAGTGTAGTACTATGTCGTAATTTATCAGTATAAACTGAACTTTGTTCAGTGATGCATCGTGTGCTTCAGTGCTTGTTCTAGCCGAGGAGAACCTGTGTAATTGACTACTGGCGTATACTAGCAAGTGAGCTATATACTAGCAACCTGGCATGATTATGTGCATCGTGTAATTGACTATTTGTGCTTCAGTGCCGCAATGAGCAGTGAGCTATGTACAGACATGAACTCTAGTATCCGGCAGATAAGAAGAGGAAGGACAGAACATGAACAACCTTCCATGGCATCATGTACTAAGCCTACAACATTCTGATTGTCCCATTGGAAACAAAAATTTCAATGGATTAATCCATGTTTGTACTAAACCTACCATATATTCCCATCTAATTTATTCCAATGGATTATGCCATGTTAGTACTGAACCTACAACATTCTAATTACTTGCAACAAATCAGTAGCATACATGACATCAAAGGGATGCAAACTAGATAATTTAGTAGTCTTCTACAGCACAGAACAGTAGGCATTCTAACTTGCAGCAGCAAATCAGTAGCTAGAAGACCACCAACAACACAAATCAGCTCGAACACTCGGTCCTCGACGCGACGGCCAGCAAGTAATCAGCCATGGAACCGAGGCCAAACTCTAGCATCATAGAAAGCAGAGGGGAACAAAGGGGTGGAGGGGCTCACCATGGGAGTGCTGCCGCTCATCCATGGTCGGTCGCCCTACATCCATCCGGCTACAACTGCTCATTCATGGCAGGAAACCACATCACATCTCAGTCAAGGGATGGAGGGTAAGGGAAGAAGAAGAAGAAACTGAAGGTAAGATGACTTGGATGGCGTCGGAGTAGTGGTGGAGGGGCGTCCTCCATGGCATCGGGACAGGAGGACGAAGACGTCGTCCTCCATGGCGTCGGGGCAGGAGGACAAAGATGGCGTCCTCCATGGCATCGATGCAGGGGGATGAAGATGGCGTACTCCATGGTGTCTGTGCAGGGGAACCAGTGGTGGACGTCGCATGCGAGGGGCGAGGCGGAGTCGGCGTGGAGGTAGAGGACGTTCCCGTAGGCGTCCACGCGGAAGAGCGTCGGGTCGAAGCCGGCGTCGCCGTGGTGGTCGACCTGCTTCCAAAGCAGGTTGGCGTCGGTGGCGAGGATGGAGAGGCTGATGTAGAGCTTGCCGTGGATCTTGAAGGCCCGTTGGAAGTCGGTGGCGACGGCCTGCAGCTGCACACCGAGGCGGTAGTCACTGTCGATGGAGAAGCAGTTCTTCCCCACCATCTCCACCAAGGGGGAGCCGTTGTACTCGAAGATCTGTGCGGGGGCGAGGGGAGCGGGCCGTCAGGCGGGCTGGGAAATCAATATCTTCCCCACCAGAGGTAGGTAGAAGAAGAAGAAGGTGATGGGTCTGACCTGCTACTGCACATTTTGCAGGCTCGCCATGGCCATGGCCATGGGAGGAAGAGATGGGCCGCCTCGACAGCGGTGGCTCCTCCGCACTGACCGGAGAGGATATGAGCAACGGCATCTGGGGCGAGGAAGAAGGTCGGCGCGGGAGCAGCTGTCTCTGTCGTCGGATTGGGGTCGCCAAAAGTGTAGGTGGTGGACCTGTCGATCTAGATCGAGGAGAGGGAGGCCGCGCGCTAGATCTTGCCGGAGGGGAGGGAGGGAGGAGCAGAGCTTGGGGATCTTGGAGCATGCTGGATCTTGCCGGAGGGGAGGGAGGGAGGAGAGCGAGGGGAGGGGTGGGTAGCGGCGAGGGGAGGGGAGGTGGGAGGGATCGAGGAGCGCTAGGGTTCATGGGGGACGAGGGAGGAGTGCGGGCTGTGGCCTGTGGGTGGGGTGAGAAGGTGAGGAGGGAGCGCTGCCGTTCGATCTGGGTGGATCGGACGGTGCTCGATCCATGATCCGCGTGACATGCGTGTGAACCAATCAAAACAGAGTACATGTGTGCGACGTCCATGACCATCTAAGTAGGTCGTAATCGGCTAAAAATAAAGTGCAGATCTCTTTGGCTAAGAGAACTGGCTCTTTTGGCGCCGTCTTTCGGCGGTTCCCCTCCGCCGGTGACTTCTTGGTCGTCGGCGGTGAGGAGGGTCGTTGGATCCCGCGTGTGTGGATCATTTTAGCTTTAGGTTTTAGGGTCCAGTAGCTTAGGTTTTTGATCATTCGACGTCTCGACTCCGGGAGCGGGGGTGGCAATACTGAATAAAGAAGCTCTGGATTTTTATCCAGCAAGGCCGCCAGCAAGGACCTCGGCACGTAGAAGAGCAGGGCATCGAGGAGGTGGTCGCGAGCGAGGAGTTCATCGTCATCACCTTCCCGGTGACTGAACACCCGTAGTTATACCCGCCGTTTTGACAACATTTTGAAAGAAATTCAAAAAAAACTTTCGCATTGTGGCATTATATCTGACCTAGTTTAGAGGAAAAATAATAAACTTTAACTACAGTAAATGTCTTAAAAAGTGTTCTCAGAAATGAGCTATCATGTGTGGAGATCAATGGCTTTCAAGCCAAATGATCAATCTTATGGCCACATTCATAGCATAGTTTGTTCAAATGATCTCATATTGTGCACAAGGGTGCATATTGGAATGGCAAACAATGTTGCCTAAGGAAGTTTTCATTTTCTTTGCACGGAAAATTCATTTTCCATTTTTTGAGTGCCCGAAATGAGTTTTTTTTGTGAAGGATCTACCATATATTTGTTGCAAAATTGGACCAAATCAATTTTCTAAAATACCAGGCCAAATTTAATTTACAATTGACCAAATGGTTGGGTTTCAAAATCTTTGACCACCTCTCGTGAAAAAGACAAATTTCTGCCGATTCAGAAGGAAGCGGGTCAAATTTGAACTGCAGCTTCCTCATAGTTTGCTCTTTATTTTTTCCAAAAATCATTTCTAGGTACATAAGTATCTATTTAATCAGAGAAACATCAAAAGTTTTTGAAGATTCAACCACTAGCTAGAAACGGTCAAGCCCGCCGTTTTGGCCGCATTTTGAAACGGCCATAAAAAATTCAAAAAAAAATCAAAAAATTGGAAAACCTTAGCATTGTGTCAATATATGTGACCAGGTTTCCAGGAAAAATAATAAACTTATAATACGGCAATTTTTTTTAAAAAGTGTTCTCAGAAATGAGCTATCATGCGTGAAGATTCATGGCTTTCAAGCCAAATGATCAATCTTATGGCTACATTCAAGCCATAGTTTGTTCAAATGATCTCATATTGTGCACAAGGGTGCATCTTGGAATTCCAAACAATGTTGCCTAAGGGAGTTTTCATTTTCTTTGCATGGAAAATTCATTTTCCATTTTTTGAGTGCCCGAAATGAGCTTTTTTTGTGAAGGACCTACCATATATTTGTTGCAAAATTGGACCAAATCAATTTTCTAAAATACTAGGACATATTTAATTCACAATTGACCAAATGGTTGGGTGTCAAAAGCTTTGATCCACCTCTCGTGAAAAAGACAAATTTCCGCCGATTTAGTAGGAAGCGGGTCAAATTTGAACTGCAGCTGCATCATAGTTTTCTCTTTATTTTTTCCAAAATTAATTTCTAGGTACATAAGTATCCATTTAATCAGAGAAACATCAAAAGTTTTCCAAGATTCAACCACTAGCTAGGAATGGTCAAGCCCGCCGTTTTGACCGCATTTTGAAACGGGCATAAAAAATTCAGAAAAAATCAAAAAATTGGAAACCTTCACATTGTGTCATTATATGTGACCAAGTTTCCAGGAAAAATAATAAACTTGTAATATGACAGTTATTTTAAAAAAAGTGTTCTCAGAAATGAGCTATCATGCGTGAAGATTCATGGCTTTCAAGCCAAATGATCAATCTTATGGCCATATTCATGGCATAGTCTGTACAAATGATCTCATATTGTGCACAAGGGTGCATCTTGGAATTCCAAACAATGTTGCCTAAGGGAGTTTTCATTTTCTTTGCACGGAAAATTCATTTTCTATTTTTTGAGTGCCCGAAATGAGTTTTTTTGTGAAGGACCTGCCATATATTTGTTGCAAAATTGGACCAAAAGTATTTTATAAAATACTAGGACATATTCAATTCACAATTGACCAAATCGTTGGGTGTCAAAAGCTTTGATCCACCTCTCGTGAAAAAGATAAATTTCCACCAATTCAGTAGGAAGCGGTTCAAATTTGAACTGCAGCTGCCTCATAGTTTGCTCTTTATTTTTCCCAAAAATCATGGCTAGGTACATAAGTATCTATTTAATCAGAGAAACATCAAAAGTTTTCCAAGATTCAACCACTAGCTTGGAACGGTCAAGCCCGCTGTTTTGACCGCATTTTGAAATGGGCATAAAAAATTCAAAAAAAATAAAAAAATTTGGAAAAACTTCGCATTGTGTCATTATATGTGACCAAGTTTCAAGGAAAAATAATAAACTTGTAATACGACAATTATTTTAAAAAGGTGTTCTCAGAAATGAGCTATCATGCGTGAAGATTCATGGCTTTCAAGCCAAATGATCAATCTTATGGCCACATTCATGGAATAGTTTGTTCAAATGATCTAATATTGTGCACAAGGGTGCATCCTGGAATTCCAAAGAATGTTGCCTAAGGGAGTTTTCATTTTCTTTGCACGGAAAATTCATTTTCCATTTTTTGAGTGCCTGAAAGGAGTTTTTTTTGTGAAGGACCTACCATATATTTGTTGCAAAATTGGACAAAATCAATTTTCTAAAATACTAGGCCATATTTTATTCACAATTGACCAAATGGTTGGGTGTCAAAAGCTTTGATCCACCTCTCGTGAAAAAGACAAATTTCCGCCGATTTAGTAGGAAGCGGGTCAAATTTGAACTGCAGCTGCCTTATAGTTTGCTCTGTATTTTTTTTTTCCAAAAATCATTTCTAGGTACATAAGTATCTATTTAATTGGAGAAACATCAAAAGTTTTCCAAGATTCAACCACTAGCTACGAACGGTCAAGCCCGCCGTTTTGACTGCATTTTGAAACGGGCATAAAAAATTCAAAAAAATAAAAAAATGGAAACCTTCGCATTGCGTCATTATATGTGACCAAGTTTCCAGAAAAAAAAAAAACTTGTAATACGGCAATTATTTTAAAAAAATGTTCTCAGAAATGAGCTATCATGCGTGAAGATTCATGGCTTTCAAGCCAAATGATCAATCTTATGGCCACATTCATGGCATAGTTTGTACAAATGATCTCATATTGTGCACAAGGGTGCATCTTGGAATTACAAACAATGTGGCCTAAGGGATTTTTTATTTTCTTTGCACGGAAAATTCATTTTCCATTTTTTGAGTGCCCGAAATGAGTTTTTTGTGTGAAGGACCTAGCATATATTTGTTGAAAAATTGGACCAAATCAATTTTATAAAATACTAGGACATATTTAATTCACAATTAACCACATCATTGGGTGTCAAAAGCTTTGATCCACCTCTCGTGAAAAAGACAAATTTCCGCCGATTCAGTAGGAAGCGGGTCAAATTTGAACTGCACCTGCCTCATAGTTTGCTCTTTATTTTTTCCAAAAATCATTTCTAGGTACATAAGTATCTATTTAATCAGAGAAACATCAAAAGTTTTCCAAGATTCAACCACTAGCTAGGAACGGTCAAGCCCACCGTTTTGACCGCATTTTGAAACGGGCATAAAAAATTCAAAAAAAAATCAAAAAATTGGAAAACCTTCGCATTGTGTCATTATATGTGACCAAGTTTCAAGTAAAAATAATAAACTTGTAATACGACAGTTAGTTTAAAAAAGTGTTCTCAGAAATGAGCTATCATGCGTGAAGATTCATGGCTTTCAAGCCAAATGATCAATCTTATGGCCACATTCATGGCATAGTTTGTTCAAATGTTCCCATATTGTGCACAAGGGTGCATCTTGGAATTCCCAAGAATGTTGCCTAAGGGAGTTTTCATTTTCTTTGCACGGAAAATTCATTTTCCATTTTTTGAGTGCCCGAAATGAGTTTTTTTGTGAAGGACCTACCTTATATTTGTTGCAAAATTGGACCAAATCAATTTTCTAAAATACTAGGCAAAATTTAATTCGCAAATGACCAAATGGTTGGGTTTCAAAAGCTTTGATCCACCTCTCGTGAAAAAGACAAATTTCCGCCGATTCAGTAGGAAGCGGGTCAAATTTGAACTGCAGCTGCCTCATAGTTTGCTCTTTATTTTTTCCAAAAATCATTTCTAGGTACATAAGTATCTATTTAATCAGAGAAACATCAAAAGTTTTCGAAGATTCAACCGCTAGCTAGGAACGGTCAAGCCCGCCGTTTTGGCCGCATTTTGAAATGGCATAAAAAATTCAAAAAATTGGAAAACCTTAGCATTGTGTCATTATATGTGACCAAGTTTCTAGGAAAAATAATAATCTTAAAATACGGCAATGTTTTTTAAATAGTGTTCTCAGAAATGAGCTATCATGCGTGAAGATTCATGGCTTTCAAGCCAAATGATCAATCTTATGGCCACATTCATGGCATAGTTTGTTCAAATGATCTCATATTGTGCACAAGGGTGCATCTTGGAATTCCAAACAATGTTGCCTAAGGGAGTTTTCATTTTCTTTGCACGGAAAATTCATTTTCCATTTTTTGAGTGCCCGAAATGAGTTTTTTTGTGAAGGACCTACCATATATTTGTTGCAAAATTGGACCAAATAAATTTTATAAAATACTAGGCCATATTTAATGTATAATTGAAAAAATGGTTGGATGTCAAAAGTTTTGATCCACCTCTGGTGAAAAAGACAAATTTCCGC
This sequence comes from Thinopyrum obtusiflorum, assembly GCA_036873465.1. NCBI lineage: Eukaryota > Viridiplantae > Streptophyta > Magnoliopsida > Poales > Poaceae > Thinopyrum > Thinopyrum obtusiflorum. Next base: position 35,533 of record JAAAWM010012118.1, on the reverse strand, counting down.
CGATTCAGTAGGAAGCGGGTCAAATTTGAACTGCAGCTGCCTTATAGTTTGCTCTTTATTTTTTCCAAAAATCATTTCTAGATACATAAGTATATATTTAATCAGAAATACATGGTTTGGTGGCGCTACGTTGAGGTTTGGACAGTGGCCGAGGGCCCCAACTCCAGAGCGCGTAAACTCGCATGACCGCCGCATGGTCACCGCGTGACCGTGGCATTGCCCTGCGTTCTGGACGGCATCGGCATGTCTAGTGTGTTGGGAACTCCCCAGGTAGGTGCTAGGAAGAAAATGACAACAAAAGAATCCAACGAGGAGACCGAACTATGCTCAAACATGAATTAGCAGCCAAGTGTTTCATTAGCGGTACGGGAAATGCACATGGCCAATGGGCATGAGTTTTGGCTGAGGATGATCATCTACTAAGAAGACTGTCTTCACAAATTTTTAGCTCAAATGGAGGAGCCTAGGTGGCATTTGCTTTGCAACGTACCACACTGGACAAAAATATGAATGTTGAAGCTAGACTCAAATGAATGAATGGATTGATCTGAAATTTGGAGGAGGATGATAATTTGGGCATGTGAAGCCACTTTAAAAATTTCATACCATTTGGATACATAAAAATGGTACTTCCTTAACAGTGCTCTCCACTGAACAGAAAATTGGGAAAAATGCCGAGGGAAATTGGCTAGAATAAATGAGCCAAAATTTGGTGGATGGAGGTTCTATGGGCAGGGTCATGTCGTGGTAAAATTTCAGCAATTATAAATTTACATAAAATATAGTTGCTTCACAAACTGAAAATATCACTAAAAACAAAGATCGGATGCTGAGCTCACATGGATTGTTAGATGGGGCTCAAATTTTGTGGAGAGCTATGATTTGGGAATATAGAAGATGTGGCAAAAATTCAACTCATTAGGATATGCCTAGCCAGTACTTCCTTCACAATAGTTCGAGCTGAACAAAAACTTTGGAAATTTGCCGAGGAAGATTTACCAAGCAAATGGAGTTGAATATTGTCATGAGGCAATAATTTGGATAGTAAAGAATGCCCAATTTTTTGGGAATTTTGGGAATGACAGAAATATAGGCTGCTTCACAACCTAGGGCAAAAACTGACACATAGGCAAAACTGATGAGGTGGCGCCTAGTCATAGCAATGCACCACAATTTACATGGTTATGACCATCTATATTGGTCGTTATCAGCTAGAAATAAGGCAGCAGACCAGTGTTGTTTGCTTTACGACCATTTTGTGTAAGGAAATTACGACCTTTCTGACCAAAATGGTCGTTATGGTTTAGGGTTTGGAGCCCCCGAAACAACTTTTGACCAATTGGTCTCAAATGGTCGTAGATTTATGACCAATTCTTCCAGGGTCACTGACAGAAGGTCACAAGTTGACATATTTCTTGTAGTGGGTGGCATGCAGATCTTCGTGAATGCCATGTCACCGGACCAGCACAACGACCAGCCAGCCAGCATGGCGCTGCATGCCTCGTCAGCTTGGACGCGCGTCGAAGCAAGGCGAGGCAGCGACGGAGGAGACGAGCTCTGTTGCCGTCCCCGATAAAGCAAGAGGGCACGTAGGCAGCGCATTAAATGCGTTTGTCCTACGATGTCAGGCGATAAACTTGTACACTGTAGATACTTTCCACCTCCTGTGTGCCACTGTGGCGACCCCTTTAACATATAAAAGGAGGCCCGAGGCGTACTGTGGAAGGATTCAGACTTTTTGGACTGGGCACGCATAGTAGCTAGTCCAAGAACTGAAGAACACAAGATAAACACAGACAAGCAGGACTAGTGTTTTATGCATCATTTGCGGCCCGAACCTGGGTAAAAATCCCCTCGCGCTGATCGCTAGACCTGCTCTTTGCACAGCTCTTCACCCCCGCCAACCGTAGAAGGGGTCCTCGGGGATCCCATAGGTGTCGTTTTCCCCGACAAACGACAATAGCCTATGATGTGTCCCCTTGGAGATAAGCACTCATGGACAATAAGGGATTACATTTGAAGATGATGCATGTCTTATGCAAACCTTGTGTGTTTCTTTTCACACATTTGTGTATATGTGTGCGTAGGTAAGGTGAGCAAGGTTGATGTGGATAATCCAAGCGGAAAGCCATCATATTAGATAAATCATTCGAGAGGTAGAAAAGGCATAGTTGTTGCCCTGCCTATGACAATCAACTCAAATCTATGGTCGATGCAGTCTTGGGCAAAGGAGTTAGGAAGAGGCCCCATTGACTTTAAAATATCCATAGAGACTGGCTCTACCATCGTGTCAAAGTCCCGTGGAGAAGATTACTCATGATGCAACACCCGACCAATTAAATGTCAGACTATATACAACTAGTGATGATATGGCCACCCTTCCAGTAGAAATTTTTGATGACACCAGGGTGAACATGGATAATCATTTTGGGTCGTTAGAGGCTTCCGACAACAATAGCCAAAATAATATGTCTAGTTCATCATGCCAAGGAGATGATTTCTTGGTATCGCAGATGGATGAATTTATCACCAATAAGTTGGCACTCACTTCGCCTAAACGAAAGTTGGTTGAACCTCATTCTCCGGGTTTATGGCGGCATTCGCTGTTTTTGACGACCTGCACAGCTCCTCCCGCATCAACTTGCTCGAGTAGTGGTCTTAGTAAGGGAGACTTGGATCTCCCTTCCGAGGCTTGCGGTGGAGGTGGATAGGAGAAGGAGGAACGAGGATGTCGTGTAAAGATGGAGAACGAGGCGAAGGGCCGGCCGGAGCTGGAGATTGACGGCGGCGGGGTTGGGATGGAGCCAAGAGAGAGATGAAAAGTTACTGGATAAAGCGACTTTTCTTAGATAGAGGATGGCGTGGATGGGGAATTTCTTTGACAAGGTTGAAAAGGGCCTTCTCTTCATAGAATTTTTATACTGGCAAAACTGACGTGCATACATGCCTTGCTTCATTTCCTGTAGGTCTGGTTCAGATGCAATGAACGTATATATGTATATTTTGGTCAGGCTCATATTGAGAAGAATATTGGGTAATGCCCCATAAAGTAGAGTTGAGTTCGTGTGTATCAGGAACACGATGCAGCAGAAAACATGACTTTGGAAGATAGTTTACTGCAGTTACAAAATAACTAATGATCTTGCCTGTTAGGATAGAAAATACTCATATAAATATGAAGTATGCCGACACTGGCTGACCCAACGGATTTTTTTTGCCGGGCCAATTTTTTTGTAGAGAATATCCATGCTAGCATTTAATATACATATCTTGAGGATGAATATAATCACACTAGATACGGAGAAATGCCCATACACATGCTAGAAAAAAAGATTTTATTCATTCCCACTGCGACCAAATGCAATGATGGTGCCAGTGAGTGGTTAATGCCTCTGATTTGGGAAGTTGCCACTGGCATGGAATTTTTATCAAGCGTGATGTGACTGTAAAACTGCATGGTGCCAGCCATCAAAACTTGAAGGGTTTCACAGATTCACACTGGTCGCACTGGCGTGCTTCACTGCTCCCATAAAAATATGAAGTATCAATGCACTAGAGCGACACTTCAATGTAGTGGAAATCATGCCGAAATGTCGTCGACACTATGAGGGAACTAGGAGATGGTGTCACCCCTGGTGTCTTTTGTTGTGATGATCGGGTAGTGGCGCCACCAATGATGATGCATAGATTGGTGTAGAATATAGCTCGGCGTCTGAATGTTGTCAATACTATGGTAAAACCAGGGGATGATACTGCCCCTGGTGTCATTTGTTGTGATTGTCAGGGCGATGCCACCAGTAATGATGTATAGGTTTATGTAGAACTTTAGGCCTCGGAATGTTGCCGATTGTATGATAAAACCAGGGGATGGTATTGCCCCTAGTGTCATTTGTTGTGATCATCAGGGCGATGCCACTAGTGATGATGTATAGGTTGATTTATAACTTTAGGAGTCGGAATGTCCTCGATGATACTCGACCAAGGGATAAATTTGCCCCCTTGTGGAAGTGTTTGGTGAAAAATGTGATTATTGAGTCCACCAAAGTTGTCTGATGTAGCGCATCTTCTTGCCACAAACAAAAATTAAATATTGCGACCAATATCATGCCACATTGAGGAAGTGCATTGGAAAGTTATTTGTATGTGTAGCGAATGTTCATGCCGCATGTTGAATTGAATATGTTTGACTGAAAGCTCGTGGTACAAACACAAGATGTAATATTGCAGTGGTAGTCTCTGCCATATAGAAATGTTCATGCCGAAAAGGGGGTCAGGCATAATACGAGACAATACGGGGTTTATATAGTCACCATCATGTATATGAACACAAACATAGCACCTGGAGTGAGTATTTCAGTTAACATCAGGCCCCCAATCGTAGGCATGACTGGAGCTGAGTTGTCACAAATCAACCATTAACTACATAGATGGCCTTACATTCCTCTCATTGCGCATCGCCAACCTTGAGCTCTCATATATTAAGAGTAAACATCGAGTAAAAATAGTAGTGAAATATTTCACCCTTCATTCATTTTATAGACCTGAATGTCGACCTGTGAAATTTCCAACATGATTGATATGACTAGCGGTTTTGGTGCAACACATGCATACTGAAACACCAAACGCACCGAGAATATGGGAGAGGTTTAGGTAAAGTTGTAAGAAGACTCAACCACCCAAAGGAATGAATGATCATGATGATCCATACTTCATAGATTTGTTTTGTTAATTTGTGCGTGAATAAGACACCACGCTTTCACGGGGCTCTTTAAAAGCCATGTTTACTTCTTCGACTCGTCTCTTTGGTTAGAGCTTCCCATTGGCATCACACCTCCTGTGCCAAGGGACTTAGGATATGGGTAGTTGATATGGTGTTTCATGGGGGTAGAGGCTATTGGAAAAATGCCATTACTTTTGCTGAGGGGTGGTGAGTAACTATCATCCGCCTTCTTTCAAGTGGGTACATTACTGCATGATTAGCCTTCTCAACCGTTGTCGCTTCTTTCTATTTTATGGGGTCATGTCCTATTTGATTTGGAGAATGATACGTCTCCAACATCTATAATTTTTGATTGTTCCATGCTGTTATATTATCATTCTTGGATGTTTTACAATCATTTTATAGCAACTTTATATCATTTTTTGGGACTAACCTATTGACATAGTGCCCAGTGCCAGTTGCTGTTTTTTGCTTGTTATTTTACTTCACAAAAAATCAATACCAAACAGAGTCCAAACGCAGAGAAACTTTTTGGAGAATTTTTTCTGGACCAGAAGACACAAGATGGGCCGAAGAAGTACCAGAGGGGTGCCCCGAGGGGGCACAACCCACCTGGGCATGCCTGGGGGCCCAGGCACGCCATGGTGGGTTGTGCCCACCTCGGTGGCCTCCCGCATGGCCTCTTTGCTCTATAAAGACCCCAATATTCCAGAAACCCTAGGGGAGTCGACAAAAATCAATTCCAGTCGCCGCAAGTTCCAGAAACCACAGATCTAATCTAGACACCATCACGGAGGGGTTCATCATCCTCATTGGTGCCTCTCCGATGATGCATGCGTAGTTCATTGTAGACCTACGAGTCCGTAGTTACTAGATGGATTCCTCTCTCTCTCTTTTGATTCTCAATACAATGGTCTCTTGGAGATCTATTTGATGTAACTCTTTTATGTGGTGAGTTTGTTGGGATCCGATGAACTTTGAGTTTATGACCAGATCTATGTTTTTATCCATGAAAGTTATTTGAATCTTTTGATCTCTTATATGCATGATTACTTATAGCCTTGTATTTCTTCTTCCAATCTTTGGTTTAGTTAGGCCAACTAGATCGATTTTTCTTGCCATGGGAAGAGGTGCTTTGTGATGGGTTCGATCTTACGGTGCTTGATCCCAGTGACAGAAGGGGAACCGACACGTATGTATTGTTGCTATTAAGGATAACAAGATGGGGTCTATTTCTACATAAATAGATCTTGTCTACATCATGCCATCGTTCTTATTGCATTACTCTGTTTCTCCATGAACTTAATACAGTAGATGCATGCTGGATAGCGGTCGATGTGTGGAGTAATAGTGGTAGATGCAGGTAGGAGTCAGTCTACTAATATTGGACGTGATGCCTATATAATGATCATTGCCTAGATATCGTCATGATTATTTGAAGTTCTATCAATTGCCCAATAGTAATTTGTTTACCCACCGTATGCTCTTTTTCTCGAGTGAAGTCACTAGTGAAACCTACGCCCCCCCGGGTCTCTTCTTTATCATATTTGCCATCGAGATCTATTTTTATTCGCTTTTATTTTCAGATCTATATTTCCGAAAACCTAAAAATACCTTGTTGCACTTTATTTTATTTTGGTTTTATTCGCGATCTATTTATCCAATCTATCATATTTTTATCCCGTCAACTCGACAATTTTTGGCACCGTTACCCGAAAGGGATTAACAACCCCTTTAACATGTCGGGTTGCAAGTATTTGTTCTTTGTGTGTAGGTTCTGTTTATGTAGTGTTGCGTGATTCTCCTACTGGTTTGATAACCTTGGTCTCATCACTGAGGGAAATACCTACCGTCCCTGTGCTGCATCATCCCTTCCTCTCTTTGGGGAAATACCGACGTAGTTCAAGCCGCATCAAAAGGAATTTCTGGCACCGTTGTCGGGGAGAGATCATCAACATCTATCAGGTTCCTAATCACAAATCTCATCTCCTTGAAATTTACATCATTTGCTATTTGCCTCTCGTTTTCATCTCCACCACTTCACAAAAATTTGCCATTTTATTCGCCCTCTTTTTCTTTCGCCCTTTTCTCGTCAGATCTTTTGTTTGCTTGTGTTGCCATGTGCCTTCCATTTTCTTGCATCTTTGCTTGCTAAAAATCTATTGATATGGATCCTCATCCACTTGCTAATCTTTTTAAAAGATCCAATTATGGTGAACCAATTGCTAGTGATTTGAGTGCTAAAAGAAGAAATTTATGAAGTGATTCACAATAGCTCCTTGAATGAAAAGCATGATTGCAATGGTGTTACTATAAGTTCTATTATTGTCAATTGTGCTAATAATATGTCCACTACTTGTTGCAATGATCATGTTGGGGTGATAATGATTCTTATGATATTGAAAATTTATTTAAGCGTCATGATGAATATGTTTGCGATAATATTGAAGGTGGGTTTGGAAGAGTGTCAACTTTTAGTGAAAATAATCCCACATATTTGGAGTGTTCAATCTTATGATTTTTTTTATGAAAGTGGGTTTGGAGAGGTCATGACTTTAGTTCATGATAATCCCACTATATTGGAAGAGAGTCAACTTTGCATGCATGTGGATCATGTAGAAAATATGTTATGTGATAGATATATTGTTGAATTTGAATATAATTCCACATGCAATTATTATGAGAGAGGGAAATATGGTTGTAGAAATTTTCATGTTACTAAATTACCTCTCTTCATGTTGAGATTGTCTATGTTTAATTCTTGTTCCTTGCATATGCTAGTTTTTGATTGCCTTGATAATTTGTTTACCTATAAACTTCCTATGCATAGCAAGTATGTTAGACTTAAATGTGTTTTTCACATGCTTCGTGATGCTCTCTTTGTGTTTCAATTCTTATCTTTCGTGTGAGCATCGTTGACATTTTAAGCCTAGATAGGGGCGTAAAACGATAGCGCTTGTTGGGAGGCAGCCCAACGAATAAAATTTATTTTTGTCTTTTTTTTATGTTCTTGAGTGTTTGCACAACTATTATACTGTTATGATTGTGTTTTTTATGTTTTAATTAGTGTTTGTGCCAAGCAAATCCTTTGGGATCATGTTGGGTGATAGTTGCTTTGATCTTGTTGGAAAACAAAAAACGTTTGCGTCCAGTAAAATAATTTTCAAAAATCACAGATGTGATGAAAAATTCTGAATTGTTTATACAAGATTGATAAACAAATTGTCCACTTTGTCCTAATTTTTCAGAAATTTTGGAATTACATAAGTATTGAAAGTTTTCAGATTGCTACAGACTGTTCTGTTTTTGACAGATTCTGTTTTCTTTGCGTTGTGTGCTTATTTTGATGAATCTATGGACTCTTTTGGGGGGAGGGTTTAAGCCATAGCAAAGTTGGAATATAGTAGATATAATGCAAAAATAAAATATGAATGGTTTTGCAACAGTACTTGTAGTAGTGATTTTCTTTGTTATACTAACGGATCTCACGAAGGTTTTGTTGAGTTTTGTGTGATTGAAGTTTTCATGTTTTGGGTGAGATCACGATGGATGAAGGAATAAGGAGTAAGAAGAGTCTAAGATTAGGGATACCCATGGCATCCCAAGATATTATCTAAAAGAGAAGCAAGCAACTAAGCTTGGGGATGCCCGAGTGGCATCCCCTCTTTCTTCTAACAACCATCATTATATTTCTTGGAGCTATATTTTTATTCGTCACATATCATGAGTTTTGCTTGGAGCGTCTTGTATGATATGAGTCTTTGCTTGTTTTGCTTTTTATTTTGTGTTAGGAATCCTTGCTGGACACACCTATTTGAGAGAGCCAACATTATGCTATGACTTGTTAGAATTGCTCTCTTTGCTTCACTTAAATCTTTTTGAGCTATGGAATTGCTCTAGTGCTTCACTTATATCTTTTTGAGCACGGTGTGCTTTAGTATTTTTGAAGAAATACTCTCATGCTTCACTTAGATTTATTTGAGGGCTAGTAATTTTTTAAAAGAAATTATCTCTTGTTTCACTTAAATTATTTTGAGAGAAGAAAATTCGTATGCTCATGTTCTTCACTTAGATTTGTTTGAGCTATTAAAAGAAACATAGGAAATTAGTCCCAAAGTGATAGATATGCAAGAGGGATATAATAAAAACATTCATGAAGATCATTGGACAAAATAAACTTGATTCCTTGTAATAGTTTTGCAATATGATGATATAATATGTGAGTCATGTTGATGATTAATTATGCTTTAGCAAGAATATTGGTGTTAAGATTTGTGATTCCCTATGCAAGCATGAAAGTCAATAGTTATGAAATGAAATTACATCCTACTTGTGGTGCATTATTCAGTGTTAGTTATGCTTATTGCTCGCTTATGAGATTTTTCGTTTCTTGGTTGGATGCTTCTCAATCTTTTGCTAGCTTTCATTTGCACTAAGTATGATCACTACCTGTGCATCCAAAATCCTTAAACCAGTTTTGCCATATGAGTCCACTATACCTACCTATATGCCGCATTCTTTTGCTGTTCTAAGCAAATTTGTATGTGCCATCTCTAATTTTCAAAATAAATTTCACTTTTGTGTGCTCGTGCCGCTCATGAAATGGTAGGGGGTGGCTGATATATTTCCATGCTAGATGTGTTATTCTCAAGATGAGTGTTTATTCACTTGTCATTGCACGAGAGTACGGCAAAGGTATTAGGGATACCCAGTCCCGAAATGAAAAATGAATTTACTTTATGTTGTCAAATAATAAATTCCTTGGAAACAAGGTGGTCTAAACTTGGAGAGCATCAATGCTGGGTATATCACGCTGATACCAAAGACTAACTCATCTAAAAATGTCAATGACTTCCGGCCTATCACTCTTCTCAACTGTTGTCTGAAGCTGATCACTAAAATTCTGGCCAACCGCCTTCAGAACATTATTCTTCAAGTGGTACACAAAAATCAATATGGCTTTCTTCGTGGAAGATCCATTCATGACTGCTTGGCTTGGGCTTTCAAATACATCCACCAGTGTCAGGCCTCCAAGAAAGAAATTATCCTCCTCAAACTGGATTTTACCAAAGCTTTCGATACCATTGAACATTCTACAATGCTCCTTATCATGAAGAAAATGGTCTTTCCACCCAAATGGCTGGCTTGGATGAAAAGTATCTTCTCTTCTGGCAAGTCTTTCGTGCTTCTGAATGGTGTACCTGGTCGGCAATTTCATTGTAAGTGTGGCGTATGCCAAGGGGATCCCATGTCTCCCCTCGTATTTGTCATTGCGGCCGATCTCTTGCAGACTGCCATCAATGAGGCGCTTGATCAAGGCCTGATCAGACACCCTATTCCACCCAAAGGTGATGCAAAGTATCCGGTGATCCAGTATGCGGACGATACTATCATAGTCTTGCCTGCATGTCTTCTCCAAGCGGCCAAGATAAAACAAATTCTTGAGGACTATGCCACCTCCATTGGCCTTAAGATCAATTTTCACAAATCCACGCTCGTGCCTATTAACACGCCGGCTGATACATGCAATGATCTGGCCAATCTTTTCGGTTGTACTCAAGCCAACATGTCATTTACTTACCTTGGTCTGCCTCTAGGGACCACTCGGCCTTCGGTTCTTGATATGACACCATTTGTGTGCAAAGCCGAAAGGAAGATTATGGCAGCTATGTCCCTCATGTCTCATGCCGGAAGGTTGGCTCTGCTTAACTCGCTCATTACCTCGCTCGCCATCTATCCTATGGGCACATTGCGGCTGCCACCAAAAATACTTGCCTAGCTGGACAAAATACGCAGACACTGCCTCTGGAAAAAAAAAACTGCTGATGGTGACAAACATAACTCGCTAGCTGCTTGGCCCATGGTCTATCAACCTAAATCTAGTGGTGGCCTCGGGATTCTTGATTTGAAGGTTCAAAATGATGGTTTGCTTCTGAAATTCCTTCATAAGTTCGTCAACAAAATGGACATTCCTTGGGTGTAGCTGGTTTGGGAGACGTACTATGTTGATTTGATCCCCCATGCAACCGACGTGTGCGGCTCCTTCTGGTGGCGCGACCTTGTTCACCTCATGCCAATATATCGCGGTATCACCCACGTTCAAATCAAAAAAGGTACCTCTGCACTTTTTTGGAAAGACAAATGGAATCATGCTATATACGCTGATAAGTACCCGAGGGCTTTCTCATACGTCCATAATGAAGATTTGTCAGTCCGAGAATTCTTGACGGCCACCACCCTGCATGAAACCTTTCAGCTCCCGCTTTCCATGCAAGCCCATGATGAGCTCAAGCTCCTGCAGCTTGACGTGGCTGCTGTGACTTTTGATGATTAGGAAGATGTTTGGTCCTGCTGCTGGGGGTCAACCGTGTTCAAAACTGCCGCGTACTATCAATTTTTCTTTTGTGATATGGTCGCACATGTGGCTTTCTGTTGGCTTTGGCGCACCAAATGTACCCCAAAAATCAAGGTCTTTGGATGGTTCCTACTGTCAGATCGCCTCAATACATGGAACATGTTAAAAAGGAGGCATTACAACATTGGTTCCAACCTTGACTGCTTGCTTTGTGGTCTTCACGTTTAAGAAACGGTGGAACATCTCTTCTTCCACTGCACTTTCAGTAAGGATTGCTGGCGGCGTTTGAACATCACTTGGGCCACTGTTGGGGATAGGTTGGATCTAGTTGAACATCTGAAGACACAGCATCCTTGTAAAATGATCATGGAAGTCTTCCTGGTAGCATCTTGGAGCCTCTGGAAGGAGCGCAACAATAACTACTTTAGACACGTCGCGCCTTCCGTGGCCTCCTGGTGTGATAGGTTCAAATGTGACTTCAGCAACCTTCAGTATAGATTGCCATAGCATAAGAGACATGTTGTCTCTTCCCTCTTGCGAAACCTACTTCAGGATACTTAGTGGTTGTGCATCTTAGCCTAGACCCACTCCCCACCATTGTAATTACCACCATGTAACAGTGCCTTTTTATACTCTAATATATATGCAGTAGGGGCCTTTCCTACTGTCTTAACCCTCAAAAAAATTCCATGGAAAGTGTTGGTATGGAAGGCACCCATGGAAAGTGAAAGTATGGTGGAAAAAAGAATAAACTATATTTTCTGTTTGGGAACCGCCTATGATATATCTAGCATGGAAAGTATTGGGAACTACTCGATCGTTTCCGTTGATAGGAAAAGCATGCCACCCAAAATGTTTTTATCTCTATCTTTTTCACTTTGAGCTCTGGCACCTCTACAAATCCCTACTTCCCTCCGCAAAGGGCGTTTCTATTTACTTTATGCAATTTTTATTTTGAGTCTCCATCTTCTCTTATAAAGCACCAACTAAGGGGCACTATGATCGTACTTGAGCATTGGGTGTAGCTAATATGCGAGTGTGTTTCATGAATGTATCAATGATTGAGCATAATGGGCTTGGGATAACTTGCTTTAGTGTTGATATTTTGAAAGACATGGTTGCTTGTTGATATGCTTGAGTATTGAAATCTTCATGTCAAAACTAGACTATTGCTTTGAATCATATAAAAGTCCAAATGTCCATGCTACAAAGAAAATAATATGTGATGAACATGTTAGGCAACATTCCACATCAAAAATTCTATTTTTATCATTTACCTACTCGAGGACAAGCAGGAATTAAGCTTGGGGATGCTAATACGTCTCCAACGTATATATAATTTTTGATTGTTCCATGCTGTTATATTATCATTCTTGGATGTTTTACAGTCATTTTATAGCAACTTTATATCATTTTTTGGGACTAACCTATTGACATAGTGCCCAGTGCCAGTTGCTGTTTTTTGCTTGTTTTTTTACTTCGCAGAATATCAATACCAAATGGAGTCAAAATGCAGCGAAACTTTTTGGAGAGTTTTTCTAGACCAGAAGACACAAGATGGGCCAAAGAAGTACCAAAGGGTGCCCCGAGGGGGGCACAACCCACCTGGGCGCGCCTCGGTGGGTTGTGCCCACCTCGGTGGCCTCCCGCACCGCCTCTTTGCTCTATAAATAACCTAATATTCGAGAATCCCTAGGGGAGTCGATAAAAATCAATTCCAGCCACCGCAATTTCCAGAAACCACAAATCCAATCTAGACACCATCACAGAGGGGTTCACCATCCTCATTGGTGCCTCTCCGATGATGCGTGAGTAGTTCATTGTAGACCTACGGGTCCGTAGTTAGTAGCTAGATGGCTTCCTCTCTCTCTTTTGATTCTCAATACAATGTTCTCTTGGAGATCTATTTGATGTAACTCTTTTTTGCGGTGTGTTTGTTGGGATCCGATGAACTTTGAGTTTATGATCAGGTCTATGTTTTTATCCATGAAAGTTATTTGAGTCTTTCGATCTCTTATATGCATGATTACTTATAGCCTCGTATTTTTTCTTCGAATCTTCGGTTTAGTTAGGCCAACTAGATCAATTTTTCTTGTCATGGGAAGAGGTGGTTTGAGATGGGTTCGATGTTACGGTGCTTGATCCCAGTGAGAGAAGGGGAACCGACACGTATGTATCGTTGCTATGAAGGATAACAAGATGGGGTCTATTTCTACATAGATCTTGTCTACATCATGTCATCGTTCTTATTGCATTACTCCGTTTCTCCATGAACTTAGTACACTAGATGCATGCTGGATAGCGGTCGATGTGTGGAGTAATAGTAGTAGATGCAGGCAGGAGTCGGTCTACTAATCTTGGACATGATGCCTATATAATGATCATTGCCTGGATATCGTCATGATTATTTGAAGTTCTATCAATTGCCCAACAGTAATTTGTGTACCCACCGTATGCCATTTTTCTCGAGAGAAGCCACTAGTGAAACCTACGACCCCCGGGTCTCTTTATCATATTTGCCTTCCAGATCAATTTTTATTCACTTTTATTTTCAGATCTACATTTCCAAAAACCCAAAAATACCTTGCTGCACTTTATTTTATTTTGCTTTTATTCGTGATCTATTTATCCAATCTATCATATTTTTATCTCGTTAACTCGACAATTTCTGGCACCGTTACCCGAAAGGGATTTACAACCCCTTTAACACGTTGGGTTGCAAGTATTTGTTCTTTGTGTGCAGGTACCGTTTACGTAGTGTTGCATGATTCTCCTACTGGCTCGATAACCTTGGTCTCATCACTGAGGGAAATACCTACCGTCGCTGTGCTGCATCATCCCTTCCTCTTTGGGGAAATACCGATGTAGTTCAAGCCGCATCAGAGAACTGCTTCAACGGCCATGACTTTGTCTCCTCTAGTGAGAACTGTTTGACCTTCTTTGCTTTCATGATACGTCCTCTTTGGAGGATTGTTTGAACTCTTGGTAGGACTTTCTTCCATGTTTGCTTCAAATCCATTGTCAGAACTTGGATGATAGCCACCCACCTTTGTGGAAACTATAACCCTCGCAGGCATTTTATATAGGCCCTTGTTTGTGCCTCATCGGGGTGGCAAGAAGCTGCACACTGAAACAACTTTTGTTGAGACAGGTATCCCTCTTTGCTCTTTTGCCTATATATATAGTTTACCCTGTCTAGGCGAGTGAAGATGCAACACCAATAGTAGACTTGTCACCTCAGATAAGACCGAGTTAGTCCTCCACAAACTTTGACTACAGCCATTTAATATGGGCCTTTGATGTAATGTGTGTAGGTTGTTTGTAAGCAAGACCAATCGCAATCATTCATTGAAGATAGGTGGAGAGTCTCCTGGCAGTTAAAGTGCACCACCATTTTGAACTTTGAATAAAGAAACCTCTTCATTGTGAAGGTTTATGGATCACAAATTTAGAACAAGTAGTATTTCGAGGCAATAAATCATGCTTTTACAACATTTTTTTTGTATATAGAGTAACCCACTGGTACTGGTTGAGAATGCTTCTCATAGGGCCAGCCATTGTGGCAAGCTAACCTTGATGTGCTTGTGATGCCAAAGCTTCTCAAAAGCAAATGAACTTGGAAAAGTGGGAATTGTCAACTCAGCTCTATCATCGTATGTTTTTTTCTTAAGAAGCATCGATGGTGCATTATGACCTAGGCGAGCAAATGATGAATGACATTGGAGATAGTGGACGTGAGATGCATATTCATCTCACATTGTGCAAGTTTCTTTAGAACAAAGATATAGATTGATGGGCGGCGTGCCTACCGGCCGGAGTGGCCAATTTGTCGAGCAACAAGGTAGAAGTTTGCCCTCATGCATTTTGGCATGTGTATGGGGGCACTGATGAGGTACGACTGGACATCTCATGTAGATTTTAACAACATTCTTGAGTACGTGGTAGCTGTTTTAGCAGGCACCCTCGTACGTTGTGATCTAGAGGTGAGTATCATGGGAACACTGACGCTCGCCAAAACTGAAAATAGCTGTAGCTGACCGGCAGCACGGGCAACAATATGGACGGTCACCTCTTGGAGAATATATGAGCAATAGAAGTACACATACCCTGCTCGTGTCTTTATTTCTCCGCAATCATGTAAGCATATTTTGGAAAAAAGGATCTGGAGTAGAAGAGCCGGTGCATTATATTGCTCATGCAGTTTATTTCGAGCTTTATCTGGAGCACTCGAAATGAAGGTGCATTGCTCAATTCAAATATATTCACAAGCACTGGACAATATGTGTAGTGCAAAATATTTAGCAAGGAGCCTATAGCTCATGCATGCCTGTGGAACAAAGGAAAGTTGGCCCCTATTTTTTATTTTCAAGCAAGACCCGGGCATGATGATTCTGTACGAAGCAAAGAGAAATTGCACGGCTCGGATTTAAGCTGGTGTAATCTACTCACTATACAATGAGTGGACTGGCTTCTCATTGGACATCAATCTCTTATTCCAACACAAGCACGACCCCATGTATTTTTGGAGCAAGCATACATGCATATTTCTCAGACACATCTCAACATTTGTTGCATATTTCTTTTAACCATAGACTATGATCTTGCATAAGATAATTTAGAGCAGAGACGCCATGTACATCATGGAATTTCAGGAGTGTGGCCCATGTACGATTATATGGCTTTCACTATTTAGTTTGCAAGTATTTATGAAATACATGCTAGATACTTGGAGAAAAATTAGCAACTAGAATTATTTTCCTTTTTGCCCAGCAACATCTTGGGTAAGGTAATCTCGGCTACGAAGAGGGATAAAGGAACGAAGGTGCACCCATGTATACCCCCCTTATTTTAGGGGGTTCATGCACCAGTCGAGGGGTACGTGCATTGTTTTAGTACGCGCATAGAGCATTGGAGGAAGTATTTTCAATTTGGATGTTTATAAATTGATCATTCTTATGCATCCATGATTTATGCATTTTTGCCCCATTAATTCTCATTTGAATCAGATCCAAGGGACTTTGAGAAACTCAAGGACCAAAAAGAGATAGTTGGAAATTTCCCTAAAACCATTTTGAAATTTCAAATTTCAAATTTGTAATTTGGATCAGATTTGGTTTCAACAAAATTCATTTCCATTATTTCAAAAATAAAAATAAAGAGAGAAGATAAAATGACTTCTTCAAAAATAGAAGGGAAATATTGGAAATCGAATTTGAAACCAAAATATATTTATTGGGTTTTATTTGCAAATTATTTTGATGCAAATTTTATTAGCATAGCAAAAATGTTCATTTTTAAAATTTGCATTTTAGCCCGGGTAAAAGTACACAAGGTAATATATAAGACCATATAACTATGTGATTTTTTTTTGGGATTTTTAGCTTATTTTTATTTGTATTTTCGGTGCTTTAATGCTTTAAAACAACATAAAACGATTTTTATAAAAAAAGAATACTCCTGCGCCTGCAAGGCTAGGCGCGCCAGCCGGCCTAGCAGCGGCGAGGCGCGGCCAGCCCACCGCCAGCAAGGCCAGCCGCCACCCCGCGCGCACGGCCCTCCAGCGCTCCTCGCTCGCCAGATCTCTCTCGCTCACATAACCCTCTCTCTCTCTCTCTCTCTCTCTCTCTCTCTCTCTCTCTGTCTCTGTCTCTCCCTCTCTCTGTCTCCCTCGTTTTTTCTGACCGCTAGGCCCTGCTCTTTATCTTCTTCTTTCTCTGCACGAAACAGAACAGGAGTCCAGCTCGTGCACGACGCCGCCGCCGTGTCCGATCTTCGTGGGAACCCTATCTCGAGTCAACCCCCTCCCCAAGACTCATGTCATATATACCTTGAGACCTCCTCTCTAGATCCCCTCAAACGCCCTCGCCAAAACCTACTGCATCGTCCGCCATCGCTGTTCCGATCTCGCCGCCCGAAGCTTCTTTGCTGGGAGTTTCCGATGCCGGTGAGCCTCCTCGCGACCCCCTCTTCTGTATTTCGGCGTACCTCGCCATCACGCATCTCCCTGACATCTTTTGGATGCCCAAATTCCATCAGAGCCGCCGCATCGACCTTGCCCGACATTGCCGGAGCACGAAGTTCATCTCGACGCCCCGCTTGACTCCGACATCCCCTCGCCTCACTAACACGAAGAAATCGGACCTGCTCGGAGCCCCAAATCCACTGGATGTCGCCGCCTCCGCCGTCGATCACCGGAGCCGTCACCACACCGCCGTCCTTTGCCCTGACCGGAGCTCTGTACATCGCTGTAAGCAACGAGTGCCTCTCCCCTTTTTTTCTGGAAGCATCAGGTTTTACTTGATCGGTTTTGTTGTCGGTTTATTTGCGTTTTAGTTAAACCGGCCGCATTGTCATTTATCCGAACCGGCCGATTTATCTTCTGTAAACCACGTCACCCCGTGAAATCCCTAAGCATCGGCCACCCGCCCGCATCAAACATGCGCAGCCAATCCAGCAGCGCCACGTGGTACCTCAGCCATGGTTGGCCAAAATTTAGTATTTTCAGCGTTTTTCCTAGATTCTTCACCAATCTTGTTTTTATCCTATCTTTTAACCAATAGATCCAAATTAGTTGATTCTTTTTCCTATGGTTTCATAAAAATCCCACCTAGCCAGAGAACCAAATTAATTTTTTTGAGAGTTTTAAAATTCAAATTCGAACTTCGTTAGGCCATAACTTGAGTATCGTAACTCCGTTTTAGGTGATTCTTTTTGCAAATCGAAGCTTGTGACGTGCATTTTCAGTTAAAACCAAAACCATATAATTTTGCTACTATTAGAACTTACGCTATGTACAGTAACTTTATTTGGTTGTTTTTGGAGTTTTCCGAAGTCCTTTCTTCGTTTTCTTTTTGATTCTTTGCTTGATTTCTTATGTGTGTCAATGTTTGCTTCGTTAGATCATTCGGAGTGCGAAGCTTGCTACAATGAATCCCTAGAGTTCAACGATCGTCAGGAAGGCAAGTTCACACCTTGATCATATTTTTCTATACCTAGTTTTTACTATGCATTAGTTTCCCCCTTACAAATATGCATGAGTAGGATTGGGAATTGTGGCATTGTTATGTAGTTCATGTGGTAGGAACCTATGACCCTTGATCACCACGGGAATATTAGTTATGTCATATATTGCTTAGCCATGCTCGTAGACGGGGTGGTATGTGTGATTCATGCAAGTTGTGCGAGAGAAATAATAATTTTGGGTTAACCTTAAGGTGGCAACATTAACACAACTCTGAGTGGAATGGTTGTGGCACCTGGAGAATCCAATGCTTTCTGTAGGGGATCCCGGAGGACCCGTGAGATCACCCTACGGAATGCCACC
Organism: Thinopyrum obtusiflorum; assembly: GCA_036873465.1. NCBI lineage: Eukaryota > Viridiplantae > Streptophyta > Magnoliopsida > Poales > Poaceae > Thinopyrum > Thinopyrum obtusiflorum. Next base: position 17,134 of record JAAAWM010012118.1, on the reverse strand, counting down.
CAGGCTCAAAGGGATCATACAATATTTCATGCCTAGAAACTTCCGTGTGCAGCCACAAGCCATTATGGGCTGTGACATAGTTGAGTAAGTTTGTGTAAGCTTTTCCTGGTAGGCTACCAGATGTAGGGGAAACTAGGTGTATCAGCCTATCCATGGGTAAGGGGAACACCACTAGTAGAAAAAGGGTCAAATGTTTAGCTCATTAGTACCGGTTTGTATTTGAGCCGGCACTAATGTGACCATTAGTGCCGGTTCCAACGGCTAGGCGGGCCGCTCTCATTAGTACTGGTCCGTGCCAAACTTTTAGCACTGGTTCGTGCCACGAACCGGTACTAAAGAGAGTGGTGGCAGGATGTTGTCAGACTGGGGCCCCTCCAGCACCTTTAGTACCGGTTCTTGCCACGAACCGGTACTAAAGGGTGTCCTATATAAACCCTTCGTCCACCTAAGCTCGCTCTGTTTTTCCCCTTTCCCCTCTCCTCTCTGTTCTTCCCCTCTACCCTCGAGCTCATCACACATTTTGCCCAAATTTTGTCAAGATTTGAAGGCCCCCATCCATTCAAGTGATCACAAAGGTAAGCAACTTTGTCCTTTCATCTCTCATTGCTAGATTAGCTCTTGCAATGCTTTATATAGTCATTAATTTGTGGGTTTTAGTAATTTGGTAGGAATTATATGTGGTAGTTTATTTGGTTTATATGCAATTTGAGCTCAAAATAACTCTTAGTTTGCATATGTAGGTGTGGTTTACTTAGTGCCTTCCCGTCTCCGTCCTAACCACCGTCGATCGTCCGCACCGTCCTGTCGCTGGCACCATCTTGTGGTGAGCCTCTTGTTCTTATATTTTTTATATAAAAATCATGTTTGTGTGATTTAGATATATGCTTACTTGTATAATTATCTTACCCGTACGTTGTTTGTTATACATAGTGCCATGGTTTTGATATCCATCCCTGTCGGCCCACGTCCGTGTTATGATTGGGATGTGGTATATTCTCTTTTAAAACTATTTGTTGCATTTCGTGTTCATGACGAATTATGCCTATCAAGTTGACATAGATATTTTTATCTAGGAGGTATGTGAACCGGAAATTCCAACCGACCCTATTGTCGAGAGGTTAAATTTAGTTGAAAGAGAAAATGAGTATTTGAAAGAAAAATTGAAAAGAATTGAGGGGGAGAAGATGGAATTGGAGTTGCATGTTGCCGATGTCGTCGATGATCACAAGATCAAGATGGAGAAAATGCGCTTGAAGATTAGAAAGATTAGAAAATATGCCATTGATAGTGAGGCTTGGTATCATTATGCTGTTTGATCAATTGTTACCTTAGTTGCGATCTTGATCACATTTGTTGTTGCATTTAAATGCTTTAGCTAGAGAGTTATTTGTATGTTGCATTTAAGTGTTGTATGAACTTGTATTAATTTGGTCTTTTCGGTGTTGTGTAATGAAGATGAGCCGGCAATGGATGTACGATGACCGATGCTCTCCCCAGTTCATTAATGGCGTGCATACTTTTCTGATTGCGGCTGAGGTAAACAAGCGGGCGGATGGTTTTATGCCTTGTCCATGTGCTGGCTGTAAGAATGATCACAATTACTCTAACTCAAGAATCATTCACGTCCATCTGTTTGAGTCCGGTTTCATGCCCCACTATAATGTTTGGACCAAGCACGGAGAAAGAGGGGTTATGATGGAAGACAATGAAGAAGAAGAGGACGATGACAGCTATCCTGGCCATGGGTTCCCTGAATACGATGGTACAACAATGGGGGAAGAAGCTGAGCCGGCAATGCGGGAAGAAGCTGAAGAAGAGGCATCAGATGAGCTCGCTGATGATCTTGGTCAGGCCATCGCTGATGCAAAGAGAAACTACGCAAGTGAAAAGGAGAAGAAGAAGTTGCAGCGCATGTTAGAGGATCACAAGAAATTGTTGTACCCGAATTTCGAAGCTGACAAGAAAAAGTTGGGACCACACTGGAATTGCTGCAATGGAAGGCAGAGAATGGTGTATCTGACAAGGGATTTGGAAAGTTGCTGGTAATGATAAAGAATATGCTTCCAAAGGACAACGAATTGCCCGAGAGTACGTACGAAGCAAAGAAGGTTGTCTGCCCTCTAGGGTTAGAGGTGCAGAAGATACATGCATGCTCTAATGATTGCATCCTCTACCGCGGTGAGTACGAGGATTTGAACGCGTGCCCGATATGCGGTGCATTACGCTATAAGATCAGCCGCGATGACCCTGGTGATGTCGAGGGAAAGCGACCCAGGAAAAAGATTCCTGCCAAGGTGATGTGGTATGCTCCTATAATACCATGGTTGAAACGTTTCTTCCCAAACAAAGAGCATTCCAAGGCGATGCGATGGCACAGAGAAGACCGTAAGAAAGACAAAAATTTGAGAGTACCCGCTGACGGGTCGCAGTGGAGAAAAATCGAGAGAAACTACAGGGAGGAGTTTGCAGGTGACGCAAGGAACGTATGGTTTGGTCTAAGCGCAGATGGCATTAATCCTTTTGGGGAGCAGAGCAGCAACCATAGCACATGGCCTGTCCCCCCCCCCCCCCCCCCCCCCCCCCCCCCCCCCCCCCCCCCCCCCCCCCCCCCCCCCCCCCCCCCCCCCCCCCCCCCCCCCCCCCCCCCCCCCCCCCCCCCCCCCCCCCCCCCCCCCCCCCCCCCCCCCCCCCCCCCCCCCCCCCCCCCCCCCCCCCCCCCCCCCCCCCCCCCCCCCCCCCCCCCCCCCCCCCCCCCCCCCCCCCCCCCCCCCCCCCCCCCCCCCCCCCCCCCCCCCCCCCCCCCCCCCCCCCCCCCCCCCCCCCCCCCCCCCCCCCCCCCCCCCCCCCCCCCCCCCCCCCCCCCCCCCCCCCCCCCCCCCCCCCCCCCCCCCCCCCCCCCCCCCCCCCCCCCCCCCCCCCCCCCCCCCCCCCCCCCCCCCCCCCCCCCCCCCCCCCCCCCCCCCCCCCCCCCCCCCCCCCCCCCCCCCCCCCCCCCCCCCCCCCCCCCCCCCCCCCCCCCCCCCCCCCCCCCCCCCCCCCCCCCCCCCCCCCCCCCCCCCCCCCCCCCCCCCCCCCCCCCCCCCCCCCCCCCCCCCCCCCCCCCCCCCCCCCCCCCCCCCCCCCCCCCCCCCCCCCCCCCCCCCCCCCCCCCCCCCCCCCCCCCCCCCCCCCCCCCCCCCCCCCCCCCCCCCCCCCCCCCCCCCCCCCCCCCCCCCCCCCCCCCCCCCCCCCCCCCCCCCCCCCCCCCCCCCCCCCCCCCCCCCCCCCCCCCCCCCCCCCCCCCCCCCCCCCCCCCCCCCCCCCCCCCCCCCCCCCCCCCCCCCCCCCCCCCCCCCCCCCCCCCCCCCCCCCCCCCCCCCCCCCCCCCCCCCCCCCCCCCCCCCCCCCCCCCCCCCCCCCCCCCCCCCCCCCCCCCCCCCCCCCCCCCCCCCCCCCCCCCCCCCCCCCCCCCCCCCCCCCCCCCCCCCCCCCCCCCCCCCCCCCCCCCCCCCCCCCCCCCCCCCCCCCCCCCCCCCCCCCCCCCCCCCCCCCCCCCCCCCCCCCCCCCCCCCCCCCCCCCCCCCCCCCCCCCCCCCCCCCCCCCCCCCCCCCCCCCCCCCCCCCCCCCCCCCCCCCCCCCCCCCCCCCCCCCCCCCCCCCCCCCCCCCCCCCCCCCCCCCCCCCCCCCCCCCCCCCCCCCCCCCCCCCCCCCCCCCCCCCCCCCCCCCCCCCCCCCCCCCCCCCCCCCCCCCCCCCCCCCCCCCCCCCCCAGAAGGGTTTCCCCTCTGGTCCTTGGCCTCCATGGCGTGGGAGGGGCGAGAGCCCCTCCGAGATTGGATCTGTCTCTCTGTCTCTCTCTGTTTCTGCGCTCTCCTCTGCTGCCCTTTCACCGTTTCTTTTATATCCGGAGATCCGTAACTCCAATTGGGTTGAATCTTTCGCCCAGATTTTTCTCATAAAATTAGATTTATTGCGGCAAAAGAAGAGCGTCAACCGCCTTACGGGGTGCCCATGAGGGTCCAGGGCGCGCCCCCCTGCCTCGTGGCCCCCTCGGGCACCGTCTCGCGTTGATTTTACTTCCCAAAAATCATAAATATTCCAAAAAAATTCTCCATCCGTTTTTATCCCGTTTGGACTCCATTTGATATTGGGTTTCTATGAAACATAAACATGCAACAAACAGGAACTGGCACTGGGCACTGGATCAATATGTTAGTCCCAAAAATAGTATAAAAAGTTGCCAAAAGTATATGAAAGTTGTAGAATATTGGCATGGAACAATCAAAAATTATAGATACGACGGAGACGTATTAGTGATGCACGTGACGAAGAATCTTTGCGTGACCCTGTTGGCTTCTTGGGCGTGTATGGGAAGACAAAAGATACACCAGAGGCACGAGAGGACCAGCAACGTATGCACGAAAAAGACGGAATACATCAGGGTCATGCCAGCTACGCTCTTACCAAAGAAGAGAAGGGAATCTTCTTCTGCTCAGTATGAAGGTACCGTCTGGCTTCTCGTCGAATATATAGGGAATAATAAATATGGCAGAGAAAAAGTTCCAGAACCTAAAGTCTCATGACTGCAACGTGATTATGATGCAACTACTTCCGGTTGCATTGAGGGGGCTTCTACCAGAAAATGTTCGATTAGCCATTGTGAAGCTATGTGCATTCCTCAATGCAATCTCTCAGAAGGTAATCCTTCCAGAAATCATACCAAGGTTAGAGAATGATTTGGTGCAATGTCTTGTTAGTTTCGAGTTGGTGTTCCCACCAACCTTCTTCAACATCATGACGCACGTCCTAGTTCACCTATGTGAAGATATTAACGTTTTGGGTCCTGTATTTCTACACAATATGTTCCCCTTTGAGAGGTTCATGGGAGTCTTAAAGAAATATGTTCATAACCGTGCTAGGCCAGAAGGAAGCATCTCCAAGGGCCATGAAAATGAGGAGGTCATTGAGTTTTGTATTGACTTTATTCCTGACCTCAAGCCGATTGGTGTTCCTGAATCATGGCATAAGGGCAGACTGGATGGAAAAGGGACGCTAGGAGGGGATCAAATAATATGTATGGACGGGCATTCTCTCACTCAAGCACACTACACAGTTCTATAGAATTCCGCCTTGGTGGCTCCGTATATGGACGAAGACAAGAATTTTCTACGCTCCAAACACCCAGAGCAGTCTGACGACTGGATTACACGTGAACAAACAAGGACTTTCGCCGGCTGGTTGCAGACACGTGCCATGCATGACGCCGCTATTGAAGATGACCTGTACTTGCTGTCCCAGTTACCATCTTCAAATATAATGACTTTCAAAGGGTACGAGATAAATGGGAATGCATTTTACACGATCGCCCAAGATAAGAAGAGCACCAACCAAAACAGTGGTGTCCGCTTTGATGCAGCAACCAAGACGGGAAAGGAAACATATTACGGTTACATAGAGGACATATGGGAACTTCACTATGGACGTGGTTTGAAGGTCCCTTTGTTTCGGTGCAAATGGGTTAACATGACACGTGGCGGGGTAACGGAAGACCCGCGGTACGGAATGACAACAGTGGATCTCAACAATATTGCGTATGCAGACGAACCATTCGTCCTAGCCAATGATGTGGCGCAGGTTTTCTATGTGAAGGACATGTCTACCAAGCTGAGAAAAAGAAAATATCGTGGGAGCCAAAGCGCCACATAGTTCTTTCAGGGAAAAGAAACATCGTGGGAGTGGATGACAAGACAGACATGTCAGAAGATTATGAAATGTTTGATGAAATTGCTCCATTCACAGTGAATATTGACCCGAGCATCCAGTTAAATGATGAAGATTGTCCATGGTTAAGGCGCAAAGGGACACACGCGAAGATCCCACTCTGGGATGTGATCGGCTTCACTGTCATCACTTTCTTCTCTAGTGAGTTTTCGGACTTATATATCTGGAAAGTCCCGCTTCGAACAAACCGGAGGGAATCTTTGTAATAGTTAGGGTACTTATGTGTTTTGGCATTTGTAACGCGAAGAAATTTTATGTGCAAACAAATTCTTTCATGCATTTACTGATTTTTTCAGCTAAATGACCCTGAAATTGAAAAACACTTCAAATGAACTTTGAAAAGGTTGAAAGTTGGCATGGTATCATCATTTCACCCACATAGCATGTGCAAAAAAGTTGAGACGGTTACAGCAAAAAATGGATGCACTTCGTGTACAAAATGGACAATCTCTTTCGAAGTATCAGGGTTTCAGACGAAAACTCATCTGTTACAAATGCATTTTATTTTTTTACTTATTACAACTCCAGACATTTTTTCTGTTCAGTATGCACCATTCAAAGCCGCGTCATCAATTTTCAACCCTTTCTGACTTCATTTGCTATTTTTCATGCATTTACTGGTTTTTTCACCTAAATGACCCTGAAATTGAAAAACACTTTAAATGAACTCCGAAAAGGTTGGAAGTTGGCATGGTATCATAATTTCACCCACATAGCATGTGAAAAAAAGTAGAGAGGGTTACGGCAAAAACTGGATGCACTTCGTGTACAAAATGGACAATCTCTTTCAAAATATCAGGGTTTCGGACGAAAACTCATCTGTTACAAAGACATTTCATTTTTTAAATAACCTAACTATTACCAAATTGAATATAATGGTAAAACACACTAATATTAAACATAACAAAAAAGAATCACTGAAAAATCTATTTTTAAAGTTAAGTTATTCACAAACTAGTGATTCACACAAATTTCAAATAATTCAAATTTAAACTATTCAAATTTGAAAACTACTGGCACTAACAGAAAGTTTGTAATTTTTTGAACCTAAAGAAAAAATATTCTCAAATAAATTCTAAATACAGAAAAAACAACTCAGAAATAAATAAAAGAAAATGAATAAAGCAGAAAATAAATAAAAGAACATAAATAAATAAAAAGCCCGCCTACTGGGCCACAGCGGCCTGCATACGACTAGAAACCCAACCTCTAGTTGGGCCAGGATGCAGGCCCGCAAGGCCCAATAGGCCCACAGGGCAGAGCAGCAGAGTTAGGCCCAGAAGCCTGCTATAGAGAGGAGTTCAACACCTCTCTCGTGCCAGGGATTTTAAACAGGTGCGGCGGCTCTTCGCTAGGCGAGGTGGGACTAAACTTCCGCACCACACCTGCGCCAGCGCACCCCCTTTAGTACCGGGTCGTGGCTCCAACCGGTACTAAAGGCGGGGGTCTTTAGTACCGGTTGGAGCCACCACCCGGTACTAAAGGGGTGCCCTTCCCGCCGCTCCGCCTGGCCAAAACATGCCTTTAGTACCGGTTGGTGGGTACAACCGGTACTAAAGGTGCCTTCTATATATACAACACTTCAAAAAAATTCAGTTTCTCATCTCCCACTTCTCCTCTCTGCTTCGACATCACCGCCGCCCGGTCCCGCGCCGTCGCCCCGTCCCGCGCCGTCGCCCGTCGCTGTCCCCGTCGCCACCCCCGCCGCGCGTCATCGTCGTCGCCATCCCCGTCGCCGCCGCCCCCATCCGCGTCGACGCCCCGGCCCGTCGTCGCCGTCCCCATCGTCACCGTCTCGCCCCCGCCCCGTACGCCGCCGCCCCGTCGCCGCCCACATCGCCTCGTCACGCCCCGGCCCGTCGCCGCACTGTAAGAACCCCAGCCGCCATGCGCATATGGCCGGCCGCCGCCAAGCCCGGCCGCGCGCACACACACACACACTTAGATGTGTTTTTCTGTTTTTAGTTTTTAGTTTTTAGTTTTTTCTGTTTTTCTGTTTTTTATACAAAGGTTTTAGATGAATTAATTAATTAGATTAGATTAATGTCAAATGTCAAATGTCAAAGGTTTTAGATGAATTAATTAATTAGATTAATGTCAAATGTTAGATGAAATTAGCTAGATATATTAATGTTAGATGAATTATTTTTTTATACTTTTAGTTTGATGAATTAGATATATTAATTAATGTTAGATGAATTAGTTTTTTATACTTTTCTCAAAATGTTAGATGAATTAGCTAGCTAGATATATATAAGAAATCACAATCCAATCATTTAAAAAATGTTACGTTTGCATATAGTATTTGTTCTCGACGATGCCCGGCCCCCCCCCCCCCCCCCCCCCCCCCCCCCCCCCCCCCCCCCCCCCCCCCCCCCCCCCCCCCCCCCCCCCCCCCCCCCCCCCCCCCCCCCCCCCCCCCCCCCCCCCCCCCCCCCCCCCCCCCCCCCCCCCCCCCCCCCCCCCCCCCCCCCCCCCCCCCCCCCCCCCCCCCCCCCCCCCCCCCCCCCCCCCCCCCCCCCCCCCCCCCCCCCCCCCCCCCCCCCCCCCCCCCCCCCCCCCCCCCCCCCCCCCCCCCCCCCCCCCCCCCCCCCCCCCCCCCCCCCCCCCCCCCCCCCCCCCCCCCCCCCCCCCCCCCCCCCCCCCCCCCCCCCCCCCCCCCCCCCCCCCCCCCCCCCCCCCCCCCCCCCCCCCCCCCCCCCCCCCCCCCGAAGCAACCTTCCATTGCAAACCGATTCCAGCCGGCTATGCTCGTGTTGTAGTTGATGAGGTGGTGGACCAATCTTTGGGGCTAGAGCTTGACATTCCTGGAGGTGACGAGGAGCACACACTGGGAGAGGCCATACATCGTATCACCCTATGGAGAAAGGATTGCATCATCTTTCGAAGGCCACCGACACCGTGTCAGCCGACTCCTCCTCGAAGTCCGCCACCACATTAGCAGACTCCCGCTTCTCCAAGTCCACCAACGCATCAGGCCACTCCTCCTCCTCCAAGTCCGGTACAACATCAGGCCACTCCTCCTACTTCAAGTCCGGCACAGCGTCAGGCCACTCCTCCTCCTCCAAGTCCAGCACAGCGTCAAGCCACTCCTCCTACTTCAAGTCTGGCACAGCGTCAGGCCACTCCTTCTGCTCCAAGTCAGCCACGTCAGCCGTCTTCGCTGCCTCAGCAATCGCGGAAGAGAGCTGCCGCAGCTATGGTGCGTAGCGATACAAGTCGAGGTAGTACAGGAGGTACATGCGGAGGCAAGCGATATCAATATGGTCCAAGCCTCACTCCTCTTCCTCAGAGGCCTTACGACATGACCGAGGAGCAAAACACAGCCATAGTGAAGGCCCAAGTGGACGCCCATTTTGGACCGAAACTGCCACCGCCGCCAAAGGAGAAAGTGCCTGAGAAAGTCGTTGACCACTTGATTCATATGGCAAGAAAACCAGCTCCCAAGCCTGTTGACTCAGACTATCAGCGCCAAATCAGGAAGGCACATCGAGCATGACTACAGAAGGAGTCGAGCTCGAGCTCGAGCCAAGCAGCTGGCAAAAAATGTGGGAAAACCGTTCCCCAGCTGGGAGAACAGGCGGCGCAATCAATCCCCCTACTTGTTGTACCAACACATGAGAGTACCGGCGTCGGTCAGCTGGTAATAACCGACGAGCATAGAAGGCATGCTGAAATGCTCGGTATCACTGTTGGACAACTCCTCGAGATTGAGCCCATGTCTACGTTTAGAGAGGAGGACATAAAACAAAAATATGTCCGCGGCGAACCTTTGGTCGAGCTTGAGGAGGTCAAGAACCTCCCAACGAGAATGTATGAATTGCATGATTGGTACATGAAAATTAACAAGAGTTCCAATCGAGAGTCCCTCATGGTGAACGTCAAGGAAGAGCATTACTTCCATGCGCTAGCTCTGTCCGTTGAGTATTCACAGAACTATTTCAGTTATTCAATCAAGATGCACTCGACAAATCTCTCGTCAGTTGCTATTGTCTGTAAGTGATTTCTTTTTGTAATTGAAGTCTCAAGCTAGCTGTAGTGCTCATTGATCGATCATTACCTGTAATTATCGTCACTATATTCTTTTCTGTGGTATTATGCAGGATGAAGATGTATGAAATGAAAAAAGCTGGACGCTATGGCATTGGGTTCATTGACCCAAATACCATTAATGAAGACACATGGAAATTGGAATGGTATAAAGCAGATGTAGAAAAAAAAATGCTAGAGTTCTTGAAGCGCCTCAATACCAATGAAGATATACTACTTCCTTACAACTTCCTGTGAGTCACACTGTCTTGTACTACAAATTCTGTTTTTGCTTACTAGCTAGCTAGATGTTAATTAAGACATGCAAACGTGTGCGCATGCAGTTACCACTAGATCTTGTTAATCATTAAAGTTGAAGAAGGAAAAGTTGAAGTACTGGACTCACTACTTAAAAAAACAAAGTGACTACTCAATCTTGAAGGGGATAGTCGACAGGTAATTTCAAGCATTATTAACTATATGTCAACCTCTTTAGTTTGTCATTTCCTGATATCCACTATTTAATAACTCCTTTATTCATTTTCTTTGCCGGCGGGCAGGGCTTGGGCAAAGTTCATCAACGTGACTCCAGGCAAATGGCAAAAAAATCTGTATTGGTATCGACCCAAGGTAAGTAATTAAGTAATACTAGCTAGCTACCATCTCTTTAATTCTTGTTTCAATACCATTTAATTATCATGCTTGATTAATTATTATCTGATTAAATTCTATTCTCGTAAAGGCCCTGAAGCAGGGGCCGGGGACTGAAGTGTGTGCATACTACGTTTGCGAGAACATTCACATGATGGCGTCCGAAAGGAGCAGATCTGATAGACAGCTATGGGTATGTTTGCCAGAAAACTATTCACAATTTTTACATCATATTATCGATATCTAATCACACAACTAATACATGCATATTGATCTCCTTCTGAAAAGTTCAATGAGATGCGGGATCAGCTCCTACCAACGGAGCGCATACGAGCACTTCAAGAGGAAATAGCGAGATTTTTGCTCGACTAAGTCATAGGTCCCAAAGGAGAATACCATTACCCGCTACCGCCCCCATGAACCACTCCCAATTGTCATCGTGGTCCGAATGCACCAAGGCAAATGCCACTGGCTACGAAGCCAACATGTAGGAGAAATTGTATATACGTAATTGTATATATATATACGTGTGTATGTGTGAATGGTAGTGGTTGTGAGACATTCGATGATATATACATATATATATGTACCCCCCCCCCCCCCCCCCCCCCCCCCCCCCCCCCCCCCCCCCCCCCCCCCCCCCCCCCCCCCCCCCCCCCCCCTATATATATGCATAACGTGTACAATATGTAGTATCGTAAAATACCAGCAAACGAAAAAGAATTAAATGGAAAACACAAAATTAAGGGAAAAAGAAATCATGAACCCAAAACCCCCCAAACATTTTAGTACCGGTTGGTGTTACCAACCGGTACTAAAGGGATCTCCACCCCCGGCGCTGGCTCGTGCCACGTGGTGGCCCTTTAACGGCGGTTCGTGTAGAACTGGTACTAAACAGGGGGGGGGGGACCTTTAGTCCCCACCCTTTAGTGCCGGTTACAGAACCGACACTAAAGGGCCTTACGAACCAGTGCTATAACCCGATTCTGCACTAGTGCACATTCAGAAAGACTATGTCTCGATCTTCCGATCATGGAGGTGGTCGAGTCTTGTAGGGAAAAGTGTGCAAACCTCTGCAGTGTTGGAGATATACCCTAGAGGCAATCATGTATGATGATATTTCCTATGTTTTTATGAATAAAGATAGTCCTTGGACATTATCAATGATGTGTATCAACAAGTACGTGACTTGTTTGTGGGACTATGCATTGTATGATGATTGTTCTAAAAGGTCCCTAGTCGAAAGGGCTGTGTGGACGTGTAGCTGACTAGACTAGCACATGCCACGGTGGATGGCTCGGTCTCTTTAGCCATGGAGCATTGGATGCTAACTGGATAATAAGGACTCGGAAGGATCTGGTCGGATTCGACATAGTCGGATCCGAGTCAAGATAAGGAGCAAGACAGACCCACCTATGAGACACAGCGATATGTCATCTGTGAGTCTCTAGTATAACATACATTCTATGTCCTAAGACCTGAGCTGGCGCATGTACTCGGGATGGTGACATACCTGCTTTGGGTCGACCAAACGCTACTCCGTGACTGGGTGCTTACAAAGGTAGGTTTCGGGCTTGTCCTGACCCATGCTGCGAGACATGGTCGAGCAAGCGGGATTTGCCCCTCCGACCAGGAGAGATATACTCTGGGCCCCTCATGTGATCCGACCAAGATAAGCATGGCCGTGCGATAAGGCTTATGAGATAATCCAGTCTGTGGTCAGCATCACTAGAACGAGAAAGAGGTCAAGCTAGCACAAGGATGACAGACTCGCCTTGAGCCCGACAACATATATCGTGTGGCAAAGGGAATAAAAGTGTGACACGTTGTACAGGTTTGCCTAACTAGCCTCATCGAACACTTGGAGTCGGCACGCTTTGCTAGAGGCCGCTACCGACTAGACGAGCCGGATGTGATCTGACTCGCGACCAAGTGAACGAGAACCTAAGGGGTTGCGCGCTTAAGGGAAGGAACATGTGAGGCCCGATTCGACTCCACGAGTCAGATGTAATCCTACTCGGACTCGGATCCAGGCCGAACAGACTTTGGGCTTTAGGATCCATGCAAGGCCCAAGTGTGAGCCTGCGATGGATGCCTATATATAGTGGGGGTGTGGCACACTCATTTGGTTGATCGCTTCTGCTCCGTCACTAGGGCTTTGCATGTGTTACAAGTAGCCACCTCCAGTCGCCGCCGACTGTGTGATCGGACATAGTAGTCCTCCATGCGGTGTTCCTCCTGCACGTGTGGATACCATCTGATGCGGTGCACTTGCACTGCTCCGGCAAACCTGTACATGGGATCAGACAATCGGCTGTTCGAGGGAGATTGGACAAGAAGGAGACGATCCACGCGGACGCGCTGCCCCAACTCTTCTTCCGCTGCACGGCACTGCGCGTCTAGTGGTAACGATCTATGATCCATCTCCCCTAGCATGATCTTGGTTGTTCTGCGCGTAGGAAAATTTTAATTTGCAGTCGACGCACCCTACCGTAGATCCCAACATGAAGAGTGTATGAACTAATCATGATTAGCCATGTCCCCAGTTATGGACAAATTTGAGTATCTAGAAGTGAATTATTGGTTGATCTCATCGCTTTATTTAATTAATGAATTCAGTTATTAATAACTTGGGAATTTTGGGATTGAGTTGGAGGAACCTTTTCAATAATTGCATAAACTTGGTAGTAAATAAAATTAATTCCTTTGTTGTAGGAAAAAAATTAGCTTTATGCAAAAATAAAACTTAGAGCCTCCACCAGCCAAATATGCATGTACTGATAGACATTTCTATTATTATTATATGGTGTGACATTGCCAGCATATTCCATGTGCTGAACTACACAGCTGCAACGTCTCATGTTGCAGAGTTTTCTGACGAGGATTAAGGTGCTATAGGTCATTGTTATGCACTCAATTTTGTCGTGGAGTTGGATGGACTCATTTACCTATGAAGCTTCTGCGGTTATTTTATTTAGATGGCCTTCAGCCATATTTATGTAATAAATAATCTTTTGAGGACCTTGATGTAAGAAAGTGTGTTTGAACTCTGTTATAATTCCTCGAGTATTGTGTGTGCCAGCATACCGATCCAGGGATGCCACTTAAGCCCAGAGACTTCGATCTATTGGGATCGGGGCGCTACAGTACTTGCATGGCTAATGCACGTGCATGGCCACATACTTAGTTTGCTAGAGAGACATCCGAATGCTTGAGAATGATAGTAAATTTATTTTTATGGACCAAGAGACATCATGATATTTTGGATTGGCAGAAGAAGTGCAAGGTGCATGACATGCATGCTATGTTTTAGGCAAATACATGCAACACAAGAGGGTTACATGCATGCCCATACGTACAAGGCCTCATGCACTTCTGTTTCTTTCTCTTTACTCTTTATCAAGGACCGTCTGAAGCTGTAGCAAACTCATCCCGTGGCAATTCTAGGACTTCTTAGTTTTTTCCTGTTTCATGACATCAATGAGAACTTGTTGTCGGACATCTTCCCATTCTGGAGATTTGAACGAGAAAAAAAGCAGAAGGCGTGCTCCTTGTTTTTTCTGAGCTTGAGCAGATTGAGCATTATGGTGAATATGTTTCTCACTGTACGTTCTTCTCAACAAGCGTCGACTATTTTTTAAACCATGCACTGTCATCTCATGAATGATAATTTTGGACCAAAGACCACATAGTATATCCTCCATGCAATCCTTTTGAAATTAAGGAAGCACACATGCACATGTGCACATATAATTTTGGAGCACTGGATGATGCATGCTAGATATGATCAGTGGAAGCGTCGTCCGACAGTAGAGACTGAATAAGCACAGAATATGTGGAATGCTACTTCTTTAGCTTGCATTGAATTTTTCCTTGAAGAGGAAAGGGTGATGCAGCAAAGTAATGATAAGTATGTCCCTTAGTTAAGAACCAAGGTATCAATCCAGTAGGAGGCACAAACAAGTCTCCAATATATGCACCTGCACAAACTAACAAACACTAGCACACAAGGCGAAAAGGGGGTTGTCAATCCCTTCACGGTCACAAACAAGAGTGAGATCTAATAGAGATAGGTATAAAAGATAAATAAAAGAGAAAACTAAAGTAAATATAAATAAATTGCAGAAAGGTATTTTTGGGTTTTTTGGTTTATAGATATGAAAATATATGATGGAAAATAGACCCGGGGGCCATAGGTTTCACTAGAGGCTTCTCTCTTGAAGGGAAACATACGGTGGGTAAACAAATTACTGTTGAGCAATTGATAAAAAAGCGCAATGTTATGACGATATCTAAGGCAATGATCATGAATATAGGCATCACGTCCGTGACAAGTAGACCGACTCCTGCCTACATCTACTACTATTACTCCACACATCGACCGCTATCCAGCATGCATCTAGAGTATTAAGTTCACAAGAACGGAGTAACGACTTAAGTAAGATGACATGATGTAGAGGGATAAACTCAAGCAATATGATGTAAACCCCATCTTTTCATCCTTGATGGCAACAAGACAATATGTGCCTCGCTACCCCTACTATGTCACTGGGTGAGGACACCGCAAGATTGAACCTAAAACTAAGCACCTCTCCCATTGCAAGAAAAACCGATCTAGTTGGCCAAATCAAACTAATAGTTCGAAGAGAAATACAAAGATATCTTAATCATGCATAAGATAGTTCTAAGAAGACTCAAATAATATTCATAGATAATCTGATCATAAATCCACAATTCATCAGATCTCAACAAACGCACCGCAAAAGAGTATTACATTGGATAGAACTCCAAGAACACCGAGGAGAACATTGCATTGGAGATCAAAGAGAGAGAAGAATCCATCTAGCTACTAGCTATGGACCCGTAGGTCTATGCTAAACTACTCGCGCTTCATCGAAAGGGCAGCAAGGTTGATTTAGAGGCCCTCTGTGATTGAATGCCCCTCCGGCAGAGTGCCGGATAAGGCCCCAAGATGGGATCTCACGGGAACAGAGGCTTGCGGTGGTGGAAAAGTATTTTGGTGGTCGCTTCTGATGTTTGGGGAATATTTGAGAATATATAGAAGTGGATTTAGGGTTTGAGGACCTCTGAGGGGCCCACAAGCCCTCAGGGCACCCCCTAGGGCGCGCCCTAGAGGCTTGTGGCCTCTTCGGGACTCTTCTGGCCCTCTCTCCAAGTCACGTAGGTGTCTTCTGGTCCAAGAAAATTCATCATAAAGTTTTATTCCGTTTGGAGTCCGTTTAATATTCCTTTTCTGTAAAAGTAAAAAAATAAGGAAAAACAAAAACTGGCACTCCGTTTAATATTCCTCTTCTGTTGAGCTTTCGTACACATATAGCTCTAGTGCATCCGTTGCATGGCAATCCCTACTCACTCACATTGATATCTATTAATGGGCATCTCCATAGCCCGTTGATACGCCTAGTTGATGTGAGACTATCTTCTCCTTTTTATCTCTCCACAACCACCATTCTATTCCACATATAGTGCTATGTCCATGGCTCACACTCATGTATTGCGTGTAGATTGACAAAGTTTGAGAACATTAAAAGTATGAAACAATTGCTTGGCTTGTCATCGGGGTCCCAAAGTCGAGCAGGAGCTGAAGGATGCCATCGGCAAATGCCAGGCTTTGGAGGAGAAGACTTCGGCCCAATCGTCCGAACTCGCCAAAGCCCTCCAGGAGGCTAAAGAAGCACGGGTCGAGTCCCGGAGTGCTCACGAAGAGATCCATCAGGCGAAGTAGATAGCGGCTGGTAAGGCCTTTCTTTTGTAGAGTATTTTTTCCAGTTAAAGATATGCTTTGCTCACTCGAGTGTGGAGTTCTCCAGACGCGTTTGCGGATATTCCGACGAGTGCCGCCGATGCCACACAGTTCTTTTGAGCCCAGGAGGGGAACTTGATACGTCTCCAACATATCTATAATTTTTGATTGTTCCATGCTATTATATTATCTGTTTTGGATGTTCAATGGGCTTTATTATACACTTTTATATTATTTTTGGGACTAACCTATTAACCGAAGGCCCAGCCCAAATTGCTGTTTTTTTGCCTATTTCAGTGTTTCAAAGGAAAGGAATATCAAACGGAGTCCAAACGGAATGAAAACTTCGGGAACATGATTTTCGGAACAAACGTGATCCAGAGGACTTGGAGTGGACGTCAAGCAATCAACGAGGAGGCCACGAGGCAGGGAGGCGTGCCTGCCCCCTGGGCGCGCCCCCCACCCTCGTGGGCCCCTCGTAGCTCTCCTGACCAACCTCTTTCGCCTATATATACTCATATACCCTGGAAACATCAGAACAGGAGCCGAAACCCTATTTCCACCGCCGCAACCTTCTGTACCCGTGAGATCCCATCTTGGGGCCTTTTCCGGCGCTCCGCCGGAGGGGGCATTAATCACGGAGGGCTTCAACATCAACACCATAGCCTCTCCGATGATGTGTCAGTAGTTTACCTCAGACCTTCGGGTCCATAGTTATTAGCTAGATGGCTTCTTCTCTCTCTTTGGATCTCAATACAAAATTCTCCTCGATTCTCTTGGAGATCTATTCGATGTAATCTTCTTTTGTGGTGTGTTTGTCGAGATCCGATGAATTGTGGGTTTATGATCAAGATTATCTATGAACGATATTTGAATCACCTCTGAATTCTTTTATGTATGATTGGTTATCTTTGCAAGTCTCTTCGAATT